>CM031239.1:497702481-497994981 GCA_018340775.1 Taxus wallichiana var. yunnanensis | reverse complement strand
CACAAATTCACTTGCAGACAAGGGAAGAAGGGAGGGTGGAAAACAAAAGTTTCCAACCCTTTGAATGAGCCAAGATCTAACCTTTATAGATGAAAAGAAAAGAGGAGAAGAAAAGAGGCAGGAAACCTGATTTAGAGCTCATCTATCGTCTATCAATGCCACTATAAATCCACCCATAATCTGTTGAGTCCGCCGCACTATGTCAGCTCACTATGTCGAAGAAGAAAGAATGGTGGATCAAATCGAATCTGATCTGGTTGTTGAAGCAATTGAATTACATATTAATGGCATGAAGACATTTTCCTAATTCTCACTCACCTAACCTCCTCGAAATAAAAATCTCAAGTTTCCATGGCGCAGAAGAGGTCGAGACCTTTCTAATGGTGCCAAAATGGTTGAATTTCAAGCACTAGATTAAAAGATATGTCCATTTGAATGTTTGAGTCGGATCTGTAAAAAAATGGTGAAAACCAGTTTAGTAGAATGGGTCCACCAGCCTAAAATTAACATTGCACCTTTTGTACAAAAAATACAAAAAATGCAAAAATGACCCGCACTCCCGCAATTCACTTTCACCAAAAACCATCTTCAGGCCCGCCGGTTCGCATTTTCCATTTGGGTGAAAAGTCCTCCCCAGACCCACCGGCCCGCATCTAATTTAGGCCTAATAGATGCCTCCTCTGGGTGTCAATGGAGGTGTGGCTTATTTTTACACTTTACACCTTCTCGGGCCAAAAAAATTTGAACTACCTCCAGTGACCTGTCTGGACTTGAAACATGGCCACCTATAGAGTAGGTGCGGGATTTGGGACTGTTTTCGATTTTGTTTTTGAAGTTGCACCAAACAGACACGTGGAGGCCTCCACGTATTTTCTTTTTTCCTTTGTGTTTTGGCTTAGTCCCTTTTGTTTGGCAGGGCCATATGCTTGACCGAGGACACGTGTAGGCTCAGTGCACATTTGAGTTTACCCCTTGAGTTTTAACCTTTGGAGTTGTGAGGGTGACACGTGGCACCTTCCACTAACCCTTTTGTAGTTAGTCAATTTAAATGCCGCTCTTCCCTTTATTACTTTTTAACTTGTGGAAGCTCTGTAGATGGAGATCGGTTCCTATTCCTCTGTTCAGGTGCACACAAATAAATTGCAGAGGATCTACTCTAAAACCTACTCTATCTTGCCAAGGAGACAGGGTTGAGAAGATGTGAGAAAATAAACCTAAGCTAACAAGGTGATGCACCAAAGGAATGTTAAACACTCGTTTTACAATTTAACACAGACCATAGAAATGCAATACAACCACCATGCATAGATAACCAGACTGCAATGAGAGATTAGAAAATAACAATGAACACATGAGAGGGTTGAGAATCATCCACAGACATATATTATCACTCCAAAGTTGATACAATACATTACAATAGCCAAGAGGCAAAAACATTTGTATTACAACTTGAATGGGAGGTTTGGAAAACTCCACAAATTCACTTGCAGACAAGGGAAGAAGGGAGGGTGCAAAACAAAATTTCCAACCCTTTACAATGAGCCAAGCTCTTACCTTTATAGATGCAATGAAGAGAGGAGAAGAAAAGAGGTGGGAAACCTGATTTGGAGCTCAGCTACCATCCATCAATGCCACTGCAAATCTGCCCACAATCTGTCAAGTCCGTCGCTCTATGTCTCGCTCATCATGTTGAAGAAGGAAGAACGACGGATCAAATCGAATCTAATCTAGTTGTTGAAGCAATTGGATCACATATTAATGGCATGAAGACATTTTCCTAATTCTCACCCACCTAACCTCGTTGAAATTAAAATCTCAGGTTTCCATGGCATAGACGAGGTCAAGACCTTTCTAATGGTGCCAAATTTGTTGAATTTCGAGCATTGGATCGAAAGATATGTCCATTTGAATGTTTGAGTCAAGTAAAAAAATGGTGAAAACTAGTTTAGCAGAACAAGTCCGTGGGCCTAAAATTCACTTTGTGCCTTTTGTACAAAAAATACAAAAATGCCAAAATGACTTGTAGCCTCACAATTCACTTTAGCCAAAAACCATCTTCGGGCCCGCCGGTCCGCATTTTCATTTGGGTGAAAAGTCCACCCCAAGCCCGCTAGCCTCGCATCTAATTTAGGCCTAACACGTGGCTCCTCCGGGCATCGAGGAGGTGCGACTTATTTTTACACTTTACACCTTCTCGGGTGAAAAAGTTTGAACCGCCTCCCAGTAACCCATCTGGACTTGAAACATGGCCACCGTAGAGTTAGCGCGGGTTTTGGGACAGTTTTTGGATTTTGTTTTTGAAGTTGCGCCAAACAGACACATGGAGGCCTCCGTGGTTTTTCTTCTTTCCTTTGTGTTTTGCCTTAGTCCCTTTTGTTTGGCGGGGCCATATGCCTGACCCGAGACACATGTAGGCTCAGTGCACATTTGAGTTTACACCTCGAGTTTTAACCTTTGGAGTTGTGACGGGTCGACACATGGTGCCTTCCATTAACCCTTTTGTACTTAGTCAATTAAAATGGTCGGCTTTGTTCCCTTTCTTACTTTTCAACATGTGGAAGATCTCCGGATGGAGGTTGGTTCCTACTCCTCTGCTTCAGTGCACACAAATAAACTACGTAAGATCTACTCTAAAACCTACTTAATCTTGCCAAGGAGACGAGGTTGAGAAGATGTGAGAAAATAAACCTAAGCTAACAAGGTCATGCACCAAAGGAATATTAAACACTTGTTTTGAAATTTAACACGTACCATAGAAATGCAATACAACCACCATACATAGATAACTTTCTACAATGAGAGATTAGAAGATAAAAAAAGAACACATGAGAGGGTTGATAATCATCCACAGATAGATATTATCACTCTAAAGTTGATACGGTACATTACGTAGTGAAGAGGAAAAAAATTGTATTACAACTTGAATGGGAGGTTTGGAAAACTCCACAAATTCACTTGTAGACAAGGGAAGAAGGGAGGGTGCAAAACAAAAATGTTCAACCCTTTACAATGAGCCAATCTATAACCTTTATAGATGAAAAGAAGAGAGGAGAAGAAGAGAGGCAGGAAACCTGATTTGGAGCTCATCTATCATCCATCAATGCCATTATAAATCTGCCCATAATTTGTCGAGTCAATGCCGCTTTATGTTAGCTCGCCATGTTGAAGAAGAAAGAACAGGGATCAAATTGAATCTGATCTAGTTGTTGAAGCAATCGGATCACATATTAATGGAATGAAGACATTTTCCCAATTCTCACTAATCTAACCTCATCAAAATTAAAAATATCAAGTTTCCATGGCATAGATGAGGTTGAGACCTTTCTAATGGTGCCAAATTTGTTAAATTTCGAGCATTGGATCGAAAGATATGTCCATTTGAATGTTTGAGTCGGATCTGTAAAAAAATGGTGAAAACCAGTTTAGCAAAATGGGTCCACGGGCCTAAAATTCACTTTGCGCCTTTTGTATAAAAAATACAAAGAATGCAAAAATGACCTGCAGCCCCACAATTCACTTTCACCAAAAAACCATCTTCGGTCCCGCCGGTCCACATTTTCTATTTGGGTGAAAAGTCCTCCCCATGCCCGTTGGTCCACATCTAATTTAGGCCTAACACGTGGCTCCTCTGGCACCGGCAGAGGTGCGGCTTATTTTTACACTTTCCACCTTCTCGCGCCAAAAAGTTTGAACTGCCTCCGGTGACCCATCTAGACTTGAAACATGGCCACCTGTAGAGTTGGCAAGGCGCGGGTTTTGGGACAGTTTTTTGATTTTGTTTTTGAAGTTGCACTAAAGAGACATGTGGAGGCCTTCGCGGCTTTTCTCTTTTCCTTTGTGCTTTGGCTTTGTCCCTTTTGTTTGGTGGGTCCATATGCCCGACCCAAGACACGTGTAGTCGAGTGCACATTTGAGTTTACCCCTCGAGTTTTAACCTTTGGAGTTGTGGACAGTGACACATGGTGCCTTCCACTAACCCTTTTGTACATAGTCAATTTAAATGGTCGGCTCTGTTCCCTTTCTTACTTTTCAACATGTGGAAGCTCTCCGGATGGAGGTCGGTTCCTACTCCTCTATTCAGTACACACACAAATAAATTGCAGAGGATTTACTCTAAAACCTACTTAATCTTACCAAGGAGATGGGGTTGAGAAGATGTGAGAAAATAAACCTAAGCTAAAAATGTGATGCACGAAAGGAATATTAAACACTTGTTTTGAAATTTAACACAGAGACCATAGAAATGCAATACAACCACCATGCATAGATAACCCGACTACAATGAGATATCGAAGATAAAAATAACACATGAGAGGGTTGAGAATCATCCACAGACATATATTATCACTCCAAAGTTGATACTGTACATTATAGTAGTGAAGAGGAAAAAAAATGTATTATAACTTGAATGGGAGGTTTGGAAAACTCCACAAATTCACTTGTAGACAAGGGAAGAAGGGAGGGTGCAAAACAAAAATTTCCAACCCTTTACAATGAGCCAAGCTCTAACCTTTATAGATGAAAAGAAGAGAGGAGAAGAAGAGAGGTGGGAAACCTGATTTGGAGCTCTTCTATCATCCATCAATGCCACTATAAATCCACCCATAATCTATCGAGTCTGCCGCTTTATGTTAGCTCGCCATGTCGAAGAAGAAAGAACGGCAGATCAAATCAAATTTGATCTGGTTGTTGAAGCAATTGGATCGCATATTAATGATACGAAGACATTTTCCTAATTCTCACTCACCTAACCTCCCGAAATTAAAATTTCAAGTTTCCATGGTGAAGACGAGGTTGAGACCTTTCTAATGGTGCTAAGTTTGTTAAATTTCGAGCACTAGATCGAAAGATATGTCCATTTGAATGTTTGAGTTGGATATGTAAAAAATGGTGAAAAATAGTTTAGCGAACAAGTCCGAGGGCCTAAAATTAACTTTGCGCCTTTTATATAAAAAATACAAAAAATTCAAAAAAGACCCGCAGTCCCACAATTAACTTTCACCAAAAAACCATCTTCGGGCCCGCTGGTCAGTATTTTCCGTTTGGGTGAAAAGTCCTCCCCAGGCCCTCTAGCCCGCATCTAATTTAGGCCTAACATGTGGCTTCTCTAGGCATCGGTGGAGGTGTGGATTATTTTTACACTTTACACCTTCTCAGGCCAAAAATTTTAAACTACCTCCAATGAACCAAATCCTGGACTTTAAACATGGCCACCTGTAGAGTTGGCGCAGATTTTGGAACTTTTTTTGTATTTTTTTTTTAATTTGTGCCAAATAGACACGTGGAGGACACGTGTAGGCTGAGTGCACATTTGAGTTTACCCCTCGAGTTTTAACCTTTGGAGTTGTGATGGGATGACACGTGGCGCCTTCCACTAACCCTTTTGTACTTGGTCAATTTAAATGGCCGCCTCTATTCCCTTTCTTATCTTTTCAACATGTGCAAGCTTCACGCTTGCTTGAGACCGGCCCTATGGCTAATCCTCTTGAATTTTTGCCATTGAGGCACGTGGCACCTTCTCGCTGACTCTACCCCATCTTGACTTTTCAACTATCGACTGTGTCCCTTTTCAGACCTGGGACATGTGGAAGGTCTGCGCTTGCTTGGGAGACCCACTTTTATATTTACCTTTGAAGATGCACCGAGATGACATGTGGCACCTTCCATGAGTCTGTGATACTTAGCTGATTTGGGCTGATGCCTTTCTCAAACCCTAGACACGTGGAATCCTCGCGCTCATTTGAGTCTCCGCTTTGGGTCACACCTTTTAATTTACGTTGATGAGACACTTGGAAACTTCCACCGGTTCTTTATACTTAGTCGATTTGAGGGCTGACTCTATCTATTTTGTTAGACTTGGGACACATGGAGGATCCGTGCTCACTTGAAACCAACCCTTGGCTTCAACCCTTGAAGGTTTACCATTGAGACACTTGGCACTTTCGCCAACACTCTTATACTTAACCGATTTGGGCCCACTGCCATTTGACTTTTGTTGGACCCTGACCACATGGAGGGATGGTGCTAGTTTGAGTCTCCGCCTTGGGCTCTTACTTTTGAAATTGTGTCTAGATGACACATAGTTCTTTCTGTTGGATTTTCTATACTTAGTCGATTCTACGACTAGCTTTGTCCCCTCTTTTGATTCTGACTATGTGGAGAACCCGTGATCATTTGGGAGCTTGATCTTTGGACCCATCCTTGGTGTTGCACCGATGAGACACATGGGGGCTTCCACGCCCTAAGAATTTTCAGGCTGTCCGACTGCCTCCTTTTTTTACTTGGGACACATGTAAGCTTCGTGCTCGTTTTGGGAACAACCCTTGGTTTTGACCCTTGAAGTTACGTCATTGAGACACTTGGCAGCCTCTGCCGTCTCTCTATATTTAGCCAATTTAGTCCGGTTCTGAATCATTTGTGAAGCCCAAAGACTTTGAGCCTTTCCTTGTTTCTCTCCTAAGAGCCTTTGGTTTCTCCATTTCTGAGTCCTCCTGTAACCTGACTATTGGAATCGAAACATGGGCTCGTACGACGGAACCAACCTTTAGATTTCTTCCTGTGCAGGGTCGGGTTTGGTCAATTTTACCAGGGAAAAATTGGGATAACAATTTGGTGACTCACGGGGACATCTTCCTGCTAGATGAAGAGATCAGCTACCTTGTTTTATCCATTGGGCATAGAGTCATGGGTGGTGGCCTGATACTGGTCCTATTCTTTGAAGCTTGAATCCGATGTTTGCACTTGGTGACCTTGAACCTTCCCCATTGTTCTAGAAATGGATCCCTCAAAACCTAATTTTAGTTTCTCTGTATTTGTTCTATTTTAAAATTAGCAACTGTCATGGTGACCATGGGTCTCCCTATTGTAAATGCTAAAGGACCTAGCACATTCACCGGATGTGCATCAAACTGTATAATGACGCAAACCCGAACATCAAAACCTATTCCAGACCACTTAGGAAATAAAACCTATGCTACAACAAGACAATGTGCATACACACTTGGAGAAATTGAAAACCTAGGCTAATATTTGTAAGGGCAAGGAAATTTTCTTTTTAGTAGCAGTGTTTGAGGTAGATCCCATTGACTGGAATTTGCAATTCTTCACCATCCAAATTAGCCACCGAAAGGCATTGCTACTTGTACATCTTGTGACCATGTAGGGGCCACTCCAAATGGCATCAAAATTGGAATGTTTTCCTAGTTTTTCTCAATCTGCATCCCACTCTAGAACTAAGTCCCCCTCTTGAAAGGTCCTTGTTTTTATTTCTTATTAAATCTCTTCTTGATCAATGCTTGATCTTTCTCCGTGATTTGTATTGCATGTTCTCTTGCCTCTCCTAGTTCCATTAGCTATGCATAATGTATTTCCATAGGTTAAAACTTGGCCAGCTTCAAATCTGTTTCATGAGCTCCAAATCGGGCAACTTTAATGATATGGGAAATACTTGCCATTTCTCGTATACAAAATTTTATGGGGAGCTTCCTATATACCTTTTGATGTGATCCCACACCCATAGAGCTGATTAGCACTTTGTGTGCTAAGTTCTCTTATTTTCATCTAAAGTCCTTATGATAATCCTTAATAATTTCTTGTTTGTGGACTCTATTTTGGCCATTACCTTGAGGGTAATAGTTTGATGAAGTGCTTGAGGTATACACCATTATTGACATCCCATTAGGTGATCCTTGTACTAAGGAATGCCAATGCATTATCTCGATATAATCGTGGCGGAATCCAAACTTGGTGGTTATTCCTTCATAGAAATCCAAGATTTATGATTCATTTGCCTCCTTAAGTGCCACTTCAATCCACTTGGTGAAATAATATGTTGTCTGTAAGTATCCACTTGTGGCCCCGACTTGAATTTGGGTTAATCAATCCAATGAAGTCTAGTCCTCATTACATGATGGTTGATCCACTAAAATTGACGAAGGGGGGCACTGCTAACTTTTTCCTTCCCGTGAAGATTGCACACTTCTTGCACTTCTTGATCCATGAGTAGCAATCACTAAACATTGTAGGCCAATAATAACTAGCTTTAATGATTTTGAGAGTTGTTACCCATTTAGAAAAGTGGCCTCCTGATTCTCCATCATGGAACTCATGCAACACCCTCTCAATTTTTTATGTCCCAATGCACCTCAATAGAACACTATTGATATCCTTCTTGAACAAGATACCACCGATAAGCACATATGGGATGGATTGTAGTTTGAAGTATCTCCTCTTTGCTTTGTTCCATTCTAGAGGGCACAAACCTATTTGGAGATAATACACCAAGGCTTGAGTCCAACATGGAATAGGCGTATCATTAGCTGGCTGCTCTTGATCATTCTGTAGTAACAAGACAACCTCTTCTTCATCCACTGACTCGGCTTGTCGCTTGGAAGAAAGATGCTCACACATACCCTTGCCACGAACCAATTTGGTCACTTTAATTTCAATATCATACTCCTTCACATCACTGATCCAACCTTCTCTCATCTCATTCGAGTCCTTGTTTAGAAGAAAATCCTTGACACCAACATGAGACACTAGCAGTTGAATCTTGTTGTTTGAGACCAAGAGTTTAAAATTCTTCTAACTCCTAATGATAGTAAGGACATTATTTTCAATGAAAGAATAATTTACCTTGTAATCCTCCAAGCTCGAATGAAGAAGGCTATGGGATGTTATGAACCTTCCTTGTTAGGCTGAACCAAGATAGTTGAGATTGTGTCTTACCCTCCAAAAGCATACAACATGAAGTCCTTTGAAAATTCTAGGTTAATAAGAGTTAGGGCCTGTGATATTGTGAGCTTGATGGCCTCAAAAATCTCTTTTCCTTCTATTTTCCATTTAAATGTAAGAATCTTCTTCAACATCATTTTTAAAGGATTCACAAGAGTGGCAAAATTAGGCACAAATCTATGAACAAAGTTTATTATCCCCAAGAAGCTTTGGAGATACCTCTTGTGTTGTGGTAGTAGAAGTGTTCTGATGGTTTCAACCCTTTCAAGATTAATTTTTAACCCTTCTCTTGAGACAATGTGGCCCAAAAATTTTCCCTCATGTGCCAAGAATACACACTTCTTTGGATTCAATGACACTCTGAATCTTATACACCTCTGAAATACCTATCTGAGGTGGAAGAGATGGTCTGCAACATTCTTTGAGAAGACGGTGATATCATCTAGATACACCCAAACTATATTGTTGATGTCATATCCATAGATCGCTGAAATGTTGCTCCAACATTTGACAGTCCAAATGGCATCTTATTATAAGCATATATACCCCATTTGGTGGTGAAGGCTGTCTTGAACTGATCTTATTCTTTCACCATTATCTAATTATATCCTGAATATCCATCTAGCAATGAAAAACTCTCAGAGCTAGCTACAACCTATAAGATTTGTTCCATTGATGGAAGTGGATAATGATCCTTGAGTGATGCTCTTTTCAGATCATGAAAGTCCACACACAATCTGATTTATCCATTTATTTTCCTCACAGCACCAAGTTTGCAACCCAACTTTAATGCTTAATAGGTAAGATGATGTTGGCCTCAATGAGCTTGTTAAATTCTTTCCTCATGAGGGCTCAATGTGAGGGTTTACTGGTCTCTTCTTCTATCTGAAAGGCTTAGATACCGGATCCATCTCGATAGTATGTTGTGCCAACTTTGGGTTGAAACCTCTTAAATCTTTATAAGTCAAGGCAAAGACATCTAGGAATTCTTGACAAAGTTGAATGAACTCATATTTTCTTGTTGGGTACTTACCTTGCCGATTCGCAATGTTTTTCCTTCATCTATGGAAATGGGCTCTGAATCTTCACCCTTTAGCTAAATATTTTCTTTCTCCTTCCGGAATTGGTCATCTGTGTAGAATATTGACTCCAAAGTTACAAGGCCCTTTGGTAGTTTGTTGGTTCTAAGTCACACCACTTGGTCACTATAATCCTATTCTAACTTGTCTTGGTTTCTAGTAGAGAACTCAGCTTCCTCTTGTAGAAAATTTACAATTTTTTTATCATTCTCGAAGACTTTCCAACTTGTGTTGTTATCTGGGACAACTGGTCTTACAACCACTTTAATATGGGGCTGGGATTTCTCACTCTTGATACTCTCTACCACATCAAATTCCACCCCAATTGTTGCCAATCTATCTGCTACTTCATTCTTCTTCCTTGGGATGGAATTGATGTTGAATGCTTTAAAAATCTTCGATGATATCCCATACCTAATTCTTGTCGTTATTTAATAGATCGTTCTTGAAAACATTTTTTCCTCAAACCTGATTCGCCACCAGCTCACTAACGCCAAACACTTGTAAGTTTTTAATCCCCCTCTTTCTTGCCCAACGCACTCCATGGATCAAGGCTTCATACTATGTTGTGTTGTTTGAGAAAGAAAATTAGAAATGGAAGGTTGAGTAATATTTCATACCTTGAGGTGAAACAAGCATAGCTCCTCCTTTGGCTCCTTGTCTAATTATTGAGCCATCAAAGACTAGCTGCCATACCTCATCATTATCCTTATGTTCTCGCTTAGTGATGTTAGGAAGAGGATGATTCTCTTCATGCAAATAGTAAACTCCTAGCTCAGATTCCTCCATTTTCTCGTAGGGGTCAAAAGCATGCCTCTTGTTCACCTATTCATCGAGAATTGAGTTTGGAATACACCCAACCTTGGTATCTTCCTCATAAGTGCTTGGGAGGTCTTCCGGATCAAATTAAACAATTCGTATTGACTAGGATGGTTACATGAGGCTCAATATGAAAATCCACAATGGGCTTAGATCTGATTATAGCCTTAGCTCCATACCTTGTTCTAAAAAGCATGTGTGACCAATCAGCAGACAAATAGCCTCCAATTTTAGCAGTGAAGTCTCTCAACAAACACAATGCAAAATGTGGTGGCAAGTCTATGACCAATACATTTTTCAATATGGTCACATTGGGGCATGTGTGCAATGTGAGGGTAAAATCCTTGATGACTCCAACCATTGTTACCGTTGTCCCATCCAATTGCACTACGCCCTTGGAGATGACTTCGTATTGAAGACCCAACTGATCAGCTATTTGTTTTGGCATTACAGAGCTACTTTCTCCCAAATCAATCATGTAATTATGTACCAATTTGTCCCCAATGATCAATGAAACATAGAATGGAGGGGGTTTCAGATTCTTACCTTGTTGTCCTCCATGGTTTCCTTTAGGTTGAGCCGCATTGGTAAGCACTTTCTCTTGTTGGTTGGGGGCTGATTTGAGGTTGACCAATTAGCCATAATGAGCTACAACAAGTCCCTTTGTCCTAGGATAGCCAATGACTCCCACATTGAGATGTTTACATTTGTCTTCTTCATCTATTCAATGATGTTAAATGGGGATGAGCTATCTTTTTGTTGCCCCTTTCCTAGTACATTCTTCTCTTGCACATGGGTCATTACAACCGGTGCCTGAGTAGGTTTGGAAGGTGGCTTGGGCTGGTTCTACACATTGGGAATTGCACTTTGATTGCCAATACCTTGTGGAGTAATAAAGGGTTGTGGATTACCTGATTTTGATGATTTTCCCTCTCTCGATATTCCTTTTCTTGGACCATGTATTGATAGCTACACTTCGAGAAGGGGTTTGTTCATACCACAAAAATATTCCGCCTGCCAATTGACAAACATGGTCTTACTTGGAGGTGCCTCTTTTTGGGTTTTTTTTGCTGATTTTCCCCTTCACTAGGCTCTTGGGACACACCAATGTTCTATACCATCAAGGCACAGGTTCAACACACCATTGAAACACATTGGTACTGTTATGGAGCTAATCGCATGGGAAACATTAATCATGTTTCGAGCCATGTTGTTTTGTGTTGGAACCAAGGCCCTCGATGTTAAACCTATGTTTAGATCATATGTTCGAAAGGCCTAATAGCTTGAGGTTTTCCTTGGTCTTGATTTTGATTTGCAGCTGATCTGGTGGTCTATTTTACTGATATGGGGTCTAGCCTAATATTGAGTTTGAGGTTTATACGGCCTAGAACTTTGAGCTTGTTTCCTTTTGATAGTGACTAGCTCATTCCCTAGGTTCTACAACTATTTCATAACCTCTTGTATCTCTTTTGAAGTGATAGAGGATGATATTCAAGCTTCAGCTGAAATCTGATTCCTTGGAGCAGGTATGAGAACAAATGTGGGTGTTTGACTAGTGCTTGGAGATCCTAGTTCTTGATACAGAGGCATAGGTGGCCTAGGTGCAAGTTTACCAACCTGAATTAAACAATTTTTAGATCTAATGGAAATGTTAGAGGCTACAGGTAAGATTACACCTCCCATTGATTGGATAATTAAGCCAATATCAGAATTTAAAGCTCTAAGAAAGTATAGGAAAGCACCTTCATCTGTGGGTCTCACGGCCAATAGAATCTTGTCCCATGTCCTTTGAAATCTAAAGTTGAAATATATCAACTACTCATTAGGAGTCATCTTGATGGTTGTAAAATGTTCCAACAAAATAGATTGTCTCCCTTATCTCCAAATTTGTTGTGAAGAGCTCTACACAGATGGTCCCGATTATGAATAGAGCCTATCGCTAGACTCCTAAACCATTGCAACGCTTTCCCTTGAATGAAGAGGCTAACAATTTGACTATAATGTCCATCTCGGTGATTTCATGAATTGCACGACATTTGCAATGTCTTACATGTGGTCACTAGGAGTAGTTTGGTTTTCCTCGGTGAAATATGGAATACTCTTTAATGCTGCATCTGGGACCGGATTTTTGCATTAAGAGTGAGTGACTCTTTTGCAAATGAAGTTTACATTGGGGTTGGGTGGTGGATGTGCCATTAGAATTGGCATAAGAACCTTTTTGATTGGATGAAAGGCCTACTAGAGGGAGGTGTCAATAAGGTTCTACTTGGTGCAGATTGAGACATTTGAACTGTTCTCCCCCTTCTTTCTCTATCTCGGGAAAAGTGCGAGATAGATGAACAACAATCCTTCTTCTCTAGTTCTTGAGTCCGTCCGAATCCTTCTCATGAATTTTCTGAGCATGGGATGCTGAGACCAATGGATTCTGCCTCTTTTGGAGTCGCCGATGTGTAATTTAAGATCTTCTTAAAAGTTGAGACCTTACAAAAAGTGCACATCAATCCTGCTGCAATAAAGATGGAGACCTCTGGTCCCACTTAGCATATGAAAATAGTTAGTGTAAAATCATAAGCACCCCGAATGTCTGCAAATCGGTGGGTTGAGACTTTCAGTGTGATTGCATAACATGGAGTGTCTCTTAAAGTGTGGGACTTTGAAAATTGAGAGATCTCTCTTGATGGAGGTTGGTTTCTATTCTCTATTGAGGTGCACACAAATAAATTGCAGAGGATATACTCTAAAACGTACTCTATCTTGCGAAGGAGATAGGGTTGAGAAGATCTGAGAAACTAAACCTAAGCTAACAAGGTGATGCACCAAAGGAGTGTTAAACACTTGTTTTATAATTTAACACAGGCCATAGAAATGTAATACAACCAACATGCACAGAGATATACTAGATCGCAATGAGAGATCAAAAGATAAAAATGAACACATGAGAGGTTTTAGAATCATCCACATACATATATTATCACTTCAGAGTTGATATAGTACATGACAGTAGCCAAGAGGTAAAAACTTTGTATTACAACTTGAATGGGAGGTTTGGAAAACTCCACAAATTCACTTGCAGACAAGGGAAGAAGGGAGGGTGCGAAAAATAAATGTCCAACCCTTTACAATGAGCCAAACTCTTACCTTTATAGATGCAAAAAAAAGAGGATAATAAAAGAGGTGAGAAACCTGATTTGGAGCTCAGCTACTAGCCATCAATGCCCCTATAAATCCACCCATAATCTATCGAGTCCTCCGCTTTATGTCTACTTGGCATGTTGAAGAAGGAAGAACGACAGATCAAATCGAATCTGATCTGGTTGTTGAAGAAATCGAATCGCATATTAATGACATGAATATATTTTCCCAAATATCATCGACCTAACCTCATCAAAATTAAAATCTCAGGTTTTCATGGCGTAGACGAGGTCGAGACCTTTCTAATGGTGCTAAAGTTTTTGAATTTCAAGAACTGGATCGAAAGATATGTCCATTTGAATGTTTGAGTCAGATCCACAAAAAAATGGTGAAAACCAATTTAGCAGAATGGTTCCACGTGCCCAAAATTCACTTTGTGCATTTTACACAAAAATACAAAAATGCAAAAATGCCCCGCAGCCCCATAATTCAATTTTGTTTAAAAACCATCTTCGAGACCCGTCCGTCCGCATTTTCCAGTTGGGTGATAAGTCCTCCCCAGTGCCTCCGGATTGCATGTAATTTAGGCCTTACACGTGGATCCTCCGGGCATCGATGGAGGTGAAACTTATTTTTAGACTTTACGTTTTCTTGGGCCAAAAATTTTGAACTACCTCCAGGGACCCACCTTTACTTGAAACATTGCAGTGTAGAGGCAGGTGCGCATTTGGTGACCACTTTTGGCTCTTGTTTTTGAAGTTGCGTTGAAGAGACACGTGGAGGCATCCATAGATTTTATTTGTTCCTTTGTGTTTTGGCTAAGTCCCTTTTGTTTGGCGGGGCCATATGCCTGACCCGGGACACGTGTAGGCTCAACACACATTTGAGTTTTCCCCTTGAGTTTTAACCTTTGGAGTTGTGTCGGGCTGACACGTGGCACCTTCTGCTAACCCTTTTGTACTTAGTCAATTTAAATGGTCGGCTCTGTCCCCTTTCTGACTTTTGGACACGTGGAAGCTTTACACTCACTTGAGACTAGCCCTTGGGCCGCTCCTCTTGAATTTACACCGTTGAGGCACATGGCACCTTCTACTGACACAAACCCATCTTGAATTTTCAAATTTTGACTCTGTCCCTTTTCGAACTTGGGAGACGTGGAAGCTCCGCACTCGCTTGGTAAACCCACTTTTAGATTTACCTTTGAAGATGCACGGAGCTGACACGTGGTGCCTTCTGCAAGTCTGTGATACTTACCCGATTTGGGGTGATGCCTTCTTGAACCCTAGACACGTGGAAGCCTCACACTCATTTGAGTCTCTACTTTGGGTCACACCTTTGAATTTGCACTGATGAGACACATGGAGACTTCCGTCGGTTCTTTATACTTAGTCAATTTGAGGGTCATCTCTTTCCCTTTTTTCAGACCTAGGACAAATGGAGGCTTCGCTCTCACTTTGTACTGGCCCTTAAATTCAACCCTTTAAGGTGCATCATTTTGATACTTAGCGCTTTCTGTTGACACTCTTATACTTAACCGATTTGGGCCCACTACCATTTGACTTCTGTTAGACCCTTACCACCTGGAAGGCTGGCGCTAGTTTGAGTCTCCACCTTGGGCTCTTACTTTTGAAATTACGTCAAGTTGACATGTGGCTGTTTTTATTGGCCTTTCTATACTTAGCCAATTGTACAACTAGCTATATCCCCTATTTTGATTCTGACCACATGTCGAGCTTGCACTCAGTTGGGACCCCAATCTTTGGACCCAACCTTGGTGTTGCTTCGATGAGACACGTGGGGGTTTCCGCTGCCCTAAGACTTTTCAACTGCCAACTATTTCATTTTTGGACTTGGTACATGTGGAAGCTTCGCGCTCATTTTGGGAACCACCCTTGGCATTGACCCTTGAAAGTGCATCGTTGAGACACTTGGAAGCCTTTTTCATCTCGTCTATAATTAGCCAATTTGGGCCTGCTCTAAATCATTTGTGAAGTCCGAAGACTTTGAGCCTTTCCCCGTTTCTCTGCCGAGATCCTTTGGTTTCTCCATTTCGATTCCACCTACAACCTGACTGTTGGATTTGAAACGTGGGCTCATATGATGGAACCCGACCTTTAGATTTCTTCTGTGTAGGGTCGGTTTGGTAAATTTTACCAGGGGGAAAATTGGGATAACATGTGGGACTATGCTCAAAGAATTCACCTGTAACCTTCAAAATAAATGATATCTTGCAAAATCCCAAAACATGTCAACTATTAAAAATAAAGATACGGATGGGAAGTCGGATTGACCTCGGTGGTCACTCGAATGAGTGAGATTACATCCAAGAACTATGTTAGATTTCAAGATCTATGTATTTCTATTATGTGTGTTTAGAAATCATACCCAAAGAATATCTTGCTTAATATGCACTTGATAGCGAGTAATAGCAAGATGTATAAATTTAAATAGATGTGTGGATGGAAAAATGAGCTTCCCTTCATATGTCTATATTCAAAAACTCGTAGTCCCAAGTCCCTTGAGTGAAAGCTAGGTGGATGCCTTGATTCTCTTAGAATTCCCTTAGATGCAACCTTAGGTGGTAGTAATAGATGTTTACTACTTGGTCCTTTATTATGGTTGCATAGCTTTCTATTTAAATAATTCCCTTGGTTGAATTTCACAATTGACAAATGAAAGGCCGACCAATAAGAAAATAAGATTCCCAAAAGATAAATGATGCCCAAAAGGAGCGAGTAAAGTAGAAATAGGTTGGGGCACCTAGAAGGTTGGGTGCACTTGGGCACTCGTCTCTTGTTTGGGAATTGGTGTCCATATTCATAAAAGATAAATAATTAATGTTTCAATTGTGTTGTAGGGTATAGAATACCAAATAGAAAATAGGACATGGAGAAAAGGCCAAAGATAATTGTCAATTACAAGTTTTCTCAATTAGAAATGATATGAATGGTGGTATGTGATTAGGACTTATAAATGCACCAAAGGTTCATGATTTAGTGTCTACATTTTCCCCCACTTTATGTTTATGAGTGAATACTAGATAACATAAAGTGGGTTTATAATTTTGTACCTTTTTTCCTTGTAGATCGATGGCAAAAGTGTGCGATGAGACAAGTGTAAACGAGAAATATTAAAAATGAAGCATGGAAGCTCAGAAAGTGGAAGTGACCCTATGGGTCAAATGCATTACGTGTCTACATTGTTGTACCTATTGTTTTTGTAGCTTGTTTTTTTCTTGAGACTACCGCTTGTTGTAAGGAAAGACTTGAAAAAAAAAAGTAAAACTATAGTCAAATTCGTGTAAATGAAAAATTATATCCAATTATGTAAAAATTATGTAGTAATGTGAAAAGGTAGTAAAAGGAAAGTGTGCACTTGATCTATGAAGAGTGAAAATTGATAGAAAGTTCTACGAAATTTTTAAGAAGGGAGATTTTTTTTTGCGATCTCACGCAAAGATCAAGATTATTGGGTGATCACACTTCAAGTCCAAGTTTTTGGGAGATCACACACCAAGTACATGTTTTTGGTTTATCTCGATCCATGAAAAAATAGTGTTAAGGAGAGAGATATGATTTTACTCTCCATCCATTACTACATCTCAAAATTTATACACCACTACGAGATGGTGTGATCATGATTTTTTCCATTCTTGTTCCAGTTCAATCCAAGGAAATATAAAAATGGATATGGAATGTATTCTAATTACTTGAGGAATGTGCATATACTTATAAAACTACTCTTTAGACTGATGTTTACTGTGTTGATCTGAAAAATTAATTGTAATCGCCCTAGTCATAAGTGCCCAGCAAGGGTCAAGAGTACCTAGTGGTTGTGTCTATAGCTAGCGCTAGTGTTTGTGATAAAATGAGGACCCAAGTTAATATCTTGACCATTCTCGTGAGTGTAACTCTGTTTTATTCATGTATTGTTCATACCTCTACAATATCTCTAAGTTTGTGTATAGGGAAATTGATTCACCTAATGTATGCCCCCCTTGTTTGGGCTACATGCAATATCACCTGGAGAATGTTGCCCAAAGAAATACCTGATTTATATCTAAAACTATAACCCTACAATAGGATGGAATGTGCATGGTAGAAACCAAAGCACTTGCAAATAAATTGGCTAGGATATGTATTATTACAAACAAGAAAAGTACGCATATAGAAGATAATGTGTAATCTTGTAAGGAAACAAATAATGTGGACCAAAAAAAGTAGGTTAAAACATGGTACATCATTCAAAATGTTGCAAGATAATCAAGGAAAAAGTATCCAAAATCATACAAGAAATGAACATGCAAGACATAGAGCATAGCCCGCGAACAATAGAATTTAACTTGAAGCCAAAGGAAATTATTAAGCAACCAACGTATCGTACAACAATGGTGGAAAATAGTGCTGCAAAGTAAACACTACACATGAAGAACCCATTAGCATCTTAAAAGATAAAAATTATGTCAAAGTGTGTATAGATCCATGGAAAGTAATATTCTGGTTAGAATAGGAAGTAGTTTAAAATGGAAAAATATCACCTATAGTGTGGAAGAGTAATAAATGTAGATGCCCATAGAGCCTCAATGGGAGTGGTACGAGGTACGCCCAAGCATCCTTGTTGCATGTAATGATTTGTAGGATGTTTGAATTAAAAATAAAGAGCAAGTGATCATGTATGTGTATGTAAAAAATATAATGACATACAATTTATCCATCTAGAATGTGCAATAAAGTGTAGATGTAAGGATAAGTAAGCAAGACTAAATATGACCAAGATATGCACTATGATGTGAACGAGTGAGATGGAATGGAATGCAAAATGAATGTGATAAATGTTGGGTGCCCTTTGAGTATATTTGAATGACCATGAGATGAGGTTCATGTACAAAATACCCCTCTGCAATCAAGAATAAACCATAGAACAAGAAGAAATCATCGAAATGTTTTGAACTATGCACTAGAAAAATATGAGAAATGAATCATAGAGCATAGAGTGTAGAAGAGGTTTGGTTAATTTCAGATTTAGACCCTCAGCACTTGAGAGTGAATGGTGGAACTAGAGTGCGTCATATGGTAATGGCTAGAAAAATTTTCCAAGAAAGATGTAACATGAAGCATAGAGCATAAATTGTAGAATACGATAGTATGGTATGTGAAAATTCGATGCTAGAAATATGTATTGTGAAGAATGAAGTGCAAAGTGTGATGGATGAAATGTGTGGTGTATGAGGTTCATGAATGTAGTATGCCCTAAAAATTAAAGTATGAACCTTAACACACTAGTCCATTATACAAATGATGATACAAGTTGTGTAAGATGTATGATAAATACTAGATATAAAGTATATAATGTAATAGAAGAAATGTGAGATACCTGATAATTATAAGGGTGAGGAAGAAGTAAGAATGATTCACCCAAGTGTATGATATAGAGAAATAATAAATTAACATCATCTAATAGATCATCATTGTCATGGTCAAAGATAAAAAGAGAAGCATCGAGACCGGTAAGTACTAGTGTGTGGTTGATCATGTAATGAGCCATTGTTCCATAGGCATGCACTGTACATTGCATATTCCTCATCAATGAAAGGTGGCAGTCAAAAACCATGTGCATACAAGTGATTAAGATTCTGTGAATAGCCAAGAAATGAATCATTTCAAATAGAAACATGGCTAAAATGCAAGGGAAATGTGATATCGATGTGATCAAAATATAAAGTGCCATCAATGTAATCAAGGTAAGATTTCCCATGTGTAAGTGGAGAAGTGCATGCAACAAATAATTATAGATGGAAGAAGCAAATACCATAAGCACTTGTGATGTAAACATATCCACGATATATGTGAGGAGAATGAGGTGGAGTAAGGAGTTCATCGAGTGTGAATGAGCCGTGCCAAGCCATCATGCATGTAAATAGTGTCGAACTAGTAAGATCAAACATAATGTGGTGCCAATAAGAATTATTTATGAGATGAGGGCATGTGATAGTAGCTATGTGTGATGTAGATTAAGATGAGTCTTGTGATATGACATTCAATGTATGGACAGACTTCCCCAACAATTACCATATCATTAGTGGAAGGTGTGATTTATTGAATTAATATTCAATGGGGCCAATAATATCAAAAGTATCATTCAATTATGAATCAATGATCTCAATAGGAGTGAAATTAAGATTTCATAATTTATCATCATTAAGCTCTATGACATTATCAAAATCATTTGTGGTTACAATTTCGACTAACATAACATCATTGGGGATATTAGTAGGAGTGGAACTAGAGGTAGGAATGAGAGAATTCTCGGGAGACAAAATGATAGTGATGATTGGAGTATACATAGTAGATTAAATAACATTAGTAGTGTGTGTGGGAATGGATTGTATGCCACCATGGGAGGAAAAAGGTTTTCAAGTGCTAGATTGACCAATATCATATGTATCAATGTTGCTATATGGAATAGGTTGCAATGGAGGAATAGGAATAGTAGTAAGAGGGTATATGTGATGAAAATTGAATGGGTTAGGGAAAAAAGAAATTGTATGTTCATAACAATAATGTAATAATGTAATTCCTTGATGAAGTATATAAGGGACAATGCACATTCCATGAATCCATGGTATTTTGAATAAGTTATTAAACTTAAATGAGGCATTGATAAAAAATAATATTGGCGGAATGATCTTAGGCCCAAATTTTATAGGTAAGTTAATAGTAGCAAGACATGTGCTAGTAATGGACTTATACCCATGAATTAGAGTAGAACTTTTCGTAAATATATTATAAAAAATAAAAATTATTTTGATGAGGGAGTGAGCACATATATTTATATCAGATCCATTGTCGATAAGTACATTCTTGATGCACGTAGTGATAATTACATAGTGGTGATAAGAAGAGGTGGACATGGATTGTCCACAATAGATGGAGGAATATCCTTACCATTAAATGATATAGCATATGGAATATGTATGAGGGACTGAATGAGATGTGAGAAGGTCTCTAGAGAATTATTACTTTCAATGTGAATGGAGAAAATGGAGGCCTCTAAATTTTGATGAAAATCATGGTAGAATAAATCGAAAGGGAGATCTTGGGAGTGTATTCTTAAGCTACTTTGTGATATCATAACCCTTAGTAGAAATAGGATTTATAGAAGTGATAGGTGGTGGGATAGAAATGGGTTAAACCATAGGAGGACGAGTGTGGTGAGTGGTAACAACTTTGAAAATTCTATCTACCATAGGAATAATGAAGCAAGGAGGATGTTGAGTACGAACTTGCATAAATCAGCAGTAATAGTAAACATGCCCGAAACCTTAGTTGGGGTGAAATAATGATAAGAATATTGATCCATGAATTACGAAGAAGAAGAGAATTTTTGATATATGCTTAGAAGGTAGGTATTGAATGGATGGATTCACCAAATTATTTAACAAATATATAATTTGTACAACCCTAGATATTGCAGAGTAATAGATATAAACAATGAATAATATCTTATATATACAAGAGGACAAAAGAAATAATCGAAGAAATATGATAGACCATGTATGAGATAGATAGAGAAAGATTAATTTGATTAATCAATTAATCCCAAATTATGTTGGAATGGAAAACTAGTAAATATGACGAGGAAATTGTCGTAATCGAACACAAGAAATTTGGTAACTTCTTGATGAGTATGGACTAGGGCCCTAGGGGCACCAAAGTAATTAAGCATGAGCTTGGTAACTGGTTTTTCTTTTGTTATAAGGTGGTCATTAGCCTTTTATGTTTTTACCTGTATGTTGTACTATACTATCATTATTCTCCTGTAACTTACAAATCAAATGATATCCCACAAAACCCCAAAACACATCAAATGTTAAAAAGAAATATGTAAATGGGGATTCAAAATGACCCCACAATCACCTGAATGAATGATCTTACAACTGAGCATTTCACTACATTTTAGAATCCATGTAGCTTTTGTGCATGTGTGTAGGAATTGTACCTAGGAAGCTCTTGAGAAAGATGCACTTGATAGAAAGAAATAGCTAGATGTAACAATGTAAATAGAAGTGTGGATGGAAAAACTAACATCCCTTCATATGTTTGTATGAAAAATGCAATCCCTTATCCCTTGAGAGAAATATAGATGGATTCCTTGATGCTCTTAAAATGCCTATGGATGAAACCTTTGGTGGTAGTAATAAATTCTTAGTACTTGGTCCTTTATTATGGTCACATAGATTTATATATATATGATTCCCTTGGTTTAATTAATAAATTGAAAACTGTAAGGCCAATCTATAAGAAAATAATATTCCCAAAATATAAAAGATGCCCAAAAGAAGTGATTAAATTAGAAAGATGTTGGATTCTCCTAGAAGGCGGGGGCACTGCATGCGGTGACATTTTATCTAGGTTTTGGTGCCGAGAGTCACAAAAGATAAATTAGTAAAGTATAAATTGGGTTATAGGGTGTAGAAAGCAAGATAGAAAATAAAACACAAACAAAATGCCAAATATGGTTATTAGTTGCTAATTTTATCACTTAAGAATCATATGAAAAGTGGTTTGTGACTAGGACCTATAAATGTAGCCAAAGTGCATGATTTAGTGTCTACAACATCCTTATTTATTGTGGTCAAGAATCATTCATTAGAGCACGAACCATTTTTTTAATTTTACATATCATATATGTAGTCTATTCTAGTCACAATAGTGAGAGGAAATGGGTAATTTAGAGGATTGGAGGGCACATTTTTCTATAAATCTCATCTCAATTTTTCATACCCACATTTTTGTACATCTATGGAATATTTTATTTCTATGAAATTATTTATAATCTATATTACAAGAAAGGGAGATCCATACAAATCTATGGAGGGGACGAGGCCCTATAGAGTTGGGCCTTTCATTCCTCGCACTCGCTTATAATGGATGGATATGGTGGATTCTATATAGAAACTAAGGAACCCAAATATATATACATATAAGCCACCTATAGGATACATAGGCGTTACCCGAACCATGTAACACTCTATAAACACACAAACACACACACACACACACACACACACACACACACACACACACACATATATGACTACTGGGTGTATATAATTTGTATGTGGGGATTGAGAAATATAAAACCAGAGGTGGAGTGACATAAACCATGTATACATGATTGTTCTTTGATGTTTTTACTTTTCTACTTTAAATTAATTCAGTGAAATAATAAAAATAAAAGCAGCCTCGGAAGATGGTGGGTTTTACCGATAGCTACAAAGATGGATGTTGATAGAGATGTTTGATCAAGATTGACAAGTCCAATTGAATGTTTAATTCGTCTTGTCTTCCTAAACAACACACACACACACACACACACAGATATATATATATATATATATATATATATATATATATATATATATATATATATATATATATGGATGAAGGCCATATCTAATTTATATATGGGTATTGTGAAATATATAGCTAGAGGTCAAGTGACAGAAACCATGTATAGATGATTGTTCAAATATGTTTTTACTTTTCTTATTTAAACTAATGAAGTGAAATAATAAAAACAAAAAAAAATTGGAAGATAGTGGGATTTAACGATTCCTATGAAGATGGATATTGATGTTGATGTTTTATCAAGATTGTAGTGTCTCGAATGAATGTATAAGTCCTCATATCCTACTAAGAAACATGCACTCAAAGACACTAAATACAAAGGATTAGATAAATGGATAGACAAGCTACTCGAAAAGGCCGATTCTAGGAATCCAAATGGACTTCCTTGTTGGATGTTATCTCATTTTGTAATAATTAAGTGAATTGATAGCAATGTAGATGTCAAGAAAGATATATAATCAATAGAAATGTAGATAATAGATGAGAATCTATAGAATTCCAAGTTGAACGTTATGTCTTGTGTGGCTTCAAAGGTGGCCCAAACAAGGGTGGATGCAATTTGTATGCGTTCAAAGAAGTCGTACAAGAAATACTTAGTCTCTTGTTCAGTTTCATGTAAGAATTAAAATTGATCTTTAATGTCTTATTCATTAACAATGAATCATATTGCACATAGTGTAAGTTTGTGTAAGATGTTTTAATTATTTAAGAGGAAAGGGTGTTGGACAATGTGGAGATAATAAATGCCGGTAATCGAGATGTGAATGGAAAGGAAGTGTCATCTAACAGAGATCCATACTTGGAAAAAACATGTTAAATGCATTGGATTTTTATAGAAGATAGTATAAAGTTGATAAAATGATAAAAAAATTTACAAGGATCGCCGATAATTTAGGCCAATCCCCGATGATTAGGGTGAACCTCTAGTGATTTTTAACAGCTTTTGCTAAATAAAATTTTAAATCTCTAAAATGATGTCTTATGAATTGAAAATGAAATAAAAACATATGGGAACACCTTTGAATGAATGAGGAGCTAAAAGACACCTCAAATATTCAGTGGGAAGGATCTAAGTTGATAATTTTTTGTGTCTAGATCCTATACGTGAGTGATGAAAATGGCAACAAAAATTATTGAAAGTTATCCATGTTGATACGTGATAGTAATTGAAGATGTCCTTGATATTGTAGTATCAAAAACAAAGTGCGGGATTGAAAAGGAAGTCCAAGATCTGAGATTGAAGATCCCTGAGGGAGAGCACAAAGGTGTTATTTATAATTGTTCATGATTCGGTTAAATCATTGGCATCCTCCTTTTATCACGGAAACAACTAAAAATTGGTTAAAACCACTTCTAATCGAGGGTTTTTGGTTTGGGATTCAGGTAAATTATTAAGGGAAGGTTTAGTACAAGGTGTATAGGTTAGGAAGGTTTTGATATGGTTAAGAAATTGTTGATTTTGTTTTTTCTTATTTAATTTTAGTCTCTAAGTTGTTTTGGGTTGTTTAAAGGGTAGTTAAATGAGATTTTATATCAAATGTGGAATGATATTTACATGTTATGGGAGAATATTTACATGGAGTAGATATTGTGGGATATTTTAGAATTGGGATAATGGATATATGAATGATGACTTGTTTTGATTTAATACAATTGTGAATACAATGTATTCAGTGAAGTAGATTAGTGGTGCAAATTTTGAGTGTCTACATTTGCCCCTTTTTTCGAGTAGTTTGGTGTAGGAAAAGTGCTAGAAAAAAACAATTTTTGATAGATTGATTTGTATGGGTGACCCCCCCTCAAAATGGGGTGACTATAGCATAGTGTAAGGAACACCAGTTTAGCAAGGTTTATTTCGATAATTTTGATAGGTGTTTCCTAAAAATTACGCCAAGATGGGGTATTGAATTCATAGGTGCTACCATGGAATCAAGTGATAGGGGAACTAAAGGTTTCATTACCTATGGACATATGATTCGTAAGTGTATGCTGCAATAATGGGGAAATCATTTTTCACCTGATTCTTAGACATTTCTATGAAATATTGTTGAAAAAGATAGGGTAATGGGCATAGGAGGAATACCTGTTGAAATGTTGGTTGATGGGTTGTTACGCACGTATGACCTCTGAATCCATAGCTGATTGTGAGAGCTTCCTTTTGGCTAGGAGGAACTACCTGTAATGAAAAGAAAGACCACCAAAAGGAGTTAAAAATATGTGTAGTGAACTGCCTAGTGTGTGCTAGATCCGGGAAGTGTGGTACTTCCTAGACAGCGGATGTCACTCTATTGTTTAAAACAATTTAATGTGGGTAGTAAAGTAAATCCTATCATAATTGAAATGATTTGGGTATCTCATTCAAAATACAAGAAGGAAGATCTAATCTAACTTGTTAAGTTAAAATAAGATCTCGAAGGTCAAGTAACTGGTTTTGGGTCTCTGCAGGTCTGACAGAGGTCTCAGGAAGGTCACAGGTGATTAAGGGTGATGTGGGAATAGGTGGATAGGTCACTATTCTAGGTTGTATGGGTAAATACAGAGACCGATTCCGGTTAAGGGTGACCGATGCTGGTTAGGGAAAACCAGTGCCAGTTATTGTGGAATACTAGGAATACCACAGAATGGGCTATGGATCTCCCTTATGATTGCACAAGGAATTGATTGGTTGGAAGGAGGTATTAGGTGGATTGGGTGGGATTTGGTGAAGTTTTAATGGGTATATGGAGGGGTGAGTATTAAAGGAGGTCAGTGGGTGGCTAGGGAAACAAAGAACAATACAATGATGGAATAAATGAATCAGAGGAGTAAATTGTTCCACTTACTATAAATCTGGTCCAAGGTTCCTGTGAGTGATGATTGAAGGTATTGGTAAGGAGTTGAATGTTGTTGAGGATCACCAAATATTGGAAAGCTCCTACATTGGTTGCATGTGCATTCCTTTTTGCTTGGTTGGATCAAATCAGTGCTGGGGTGAATGCTAGATGGTTGTTGGATGATTGTTGGATGCCTGTACAAGAGGAAATACTTGATCTCCTTCCTTGCATGTGTGTTCTCAGTGAAATTCGTTCTTAGAAGATGTGATATCTTTCTCGAAATGTGACAATGTTTTCCAACCTCCAAAATAAAGTTGTTTTGGTGGTTAAAAGGTGACCGACGGTGGTTTCAAACAACCAAGTGATGGTTAGGGGTAACTCGACATCGATCAAGGTGGGATTTCCTAGGTTTACTAAACTAGGGAGATCCTTTTGATTTTCTTGGATCTTGTGTCATTAACCTACAGATTAGAATAGATGCTTCTTGTAAGAATGTGGGAATGTGGTTAGAGGGATTGTAGGCATTGATTTTTAGGGTTTGGGTATGTCTTAGTTAGTTATGGCAACTTACTAAGAATAGGTCTTAGGGTGAGTTAGCTTGATGAGGTGTCTAGGTGAGATGTATGTGGACATTATCCATAATTAATATATTTAAATAATAAATATGGTGAGGATAATGAATTAATTTAATTAAATTAATTAAATTAATATTAGTGGAGTGAAGGGGGCCATGGCTAGGTTAATGTGATGAAGGGTGTTTATTTGTCGAGGGACCAAAGGGGAGTGTGACCTAATTTTAGTGTCTACATTTTTCCCTTTTTTTTTGCGTAGCTTGTATTGGTAAGCGATGATAACAAAAATAAGATGTGGTTGCCCCATGTGTGGGTGAAGGTGATCCCCTCAAACTAGGAACTGATGAGGTAGAAGGTAGAATCGGTTAGTGGTTTGATACAAGGTGAATGTCACAAAGGGGAAGGTTGGGAACGGGGAAAAAGGGTTAAAGGTCTACTCGGGTAATCTAGGTAATGGGTCAATGTCAAAGGTAGTAACATTCAAACCGACGCACACGTATAAACTATAACACATTACCGGGTTGAAGAGTAGGCAGACTCTACATCGCCTAAGGTCGATAGTTTTATCTAAACAAGGTCGAAGTGATTCTCGTAACAAAGGTATAGGATATGGTTAGGAAACACAATGTAAGTTAGGTGTAGGAACGTTTAGGTATGTTACGGTACACAAAAAGGTAGGTTCGGAGAAATGGTCACAGAATAGGCTAGGTAAGGTCATTAGGTAAACAACACAGACAATGCCACAAGGTATAGCAAACACATGAGGTCAAAGGTCACTAGCGATGGTCCAGGGCCAAAAATATAGGTCACGGCATGGGTAAGGCTGAGGGAGGGGTAAAATAAGGAGTCCCCAAAGGAGGACAAAGGGAGGTAGTAAATGATGAGGTCAGGAAGGTGAGGTAAATGGGTTGGGTAAAAGTGAGGTGGGGTGGATGATCAAGGTAAAGGGTAGGTGTGGGAAAAAAAAGGAGGGGTAGGCGGGGGTAATAGGGTAAAATGTTGAGTTTGTGAAAGAGAGGGTGACCGTCTGATCAAGGGTAACTGACGCCGCGTATAGGGCAACCAACCATGGTAAGGTAGGGCATGCGATTGATGCTCTGTGAAGGTGAACCAAATTCGGTTAGGTCAAGTTTTTATAAAAACAAAAAATCCATGTTTTTTTTAATTCATTTGTCATATAGTGATTTGAGAAAATGAAAAAGAGAGAGAAAAGAGGGAAAAGTGTCTAGATGGAACAGTGTTGAGTTGGCGGTGTGAACGGCGGGTGATTGGTTGGTGAGAGGCGGGTCCACAAGATCGATACGTGTGACTCGATTAGTTGGAGATGCGGGTGGAGATTTGGTGATGGCAGAGGCCAAAGAGGTATAGGGCGGGCCACCGCAGTGCAACAACCAGACGTTCCACCACGACGCGGTAGCGACGATGAGGTAAGCGTCCAACTCTAGTTGGATTTGGTTAGATAGATTAGAGGATTTACAAATTGTTTTGTGGTTTTTGTTTTTGGTGGGGAATAAAATTTGGAAATGGGAGGGTAAAGTGGGTTAAAATAGGAAGGGGAGAAATAAGTGGGAGAGGATGGGAGGGAATGAGGTGTGAGGGAGGTGTAGGTGTTTTTAGATGGGTAAAAGGGTCAAGGTGGGAAGTTTTTGAGAAAAGGGGGTTTGGGGTTGTGGTTGTCGCTGCTGACAGTGATGACCGGCGTCAGTCAAGCCAAGTTTGGCCGGCGTCGATAGGGTTGAACCTGTATTAGTCACTAAATAGGTGACCGATGCCAAGTAAGGGGTGACTAGGGTTGGTTAGAGATAACCGACACAGTCTAGTTTTCAGGAATAAGGGGCCAAAAGTGCCACAGGTTGGGTGATTAAGATGGGTAGGGGTAAAATAGGTTGTTGGGAAATGATAGGGGGAAAGTATGGGTGTGATAAATGTAGATTAATGTATTGTTTGTATTGGATGCAGGGAGAGATCAGCTACATATGCGGGATAGGGTTCCACCTCTTCTTGTGATAGTGCGTAGTGTAGCGACCCTAAGGAGCCAGTAGCATGTGGAGGTGGTGGGCTTGATTGGAGTCCGATGCTATCAACATGTAGTATGTTAGCCTCGTTTGACTGTCACACTCATCGATAGATGGGATTCCACGACCAACACGTTCCACCTGCCGACGGTGAGATCACTGTCACCCTGGAGGATGTGTTCAGGATTCTACGACTACCCATATTGGGTATGTAGGTCTACTCTATCTCCTCCGAGGCCTTAGAGGAGCTGATGTTGATGGTGTTTGGTGAGGGGATGGCCAAGCTGACATTCCATAGTGCCAACATTTGATATGGAGAGATGTACCTAGCCCATCCAGAGGAGACAAGGCTAGTGGTTCTTTTGATGGAGGTAGTGTGCTGCTTTGCATTGCCAGATGTAGAGGGTGGACATTTTCCCGATCATTGATGGGGGTACTCCATGACATGATGATAGATGATACCTACTTTTCCTAGGTGCCAACATTCTTGGTGCAACTGTATAGAGAGTTATGGGCGTATGGGTGGTTGCGCAGGTTCAGCTTTTGATGTAACTTCTTACTACACTGTTGGGCTTATAAGCACATAGCTTGTGTGCAGCCAGTAGGGATACCCCGAGCAGATGCATTCCCACTAAGATTTGTGTGGGTGGGGTACAAGCAATGGGTGTCATCTATTGGAGAGTGGAGATTAGACAGCCCACACATGATGTGGCCTATTTTCGGTAGTTATTGGAGGGGTTGTCCAGAGTGGACATTATATAGAGGCCGTATGTGGGATTCCCCTCATATAGGCATATGCATGAGGAGCTAGCTATGTTCCATCTATTGAGATGGATATAGGTTCGTTGTGTCAGGGAGCACAAGATGATCTCGGTGGACAAAATCGTGTGCGATTCAGGCTATTATAGGACGTACCTCTGCCCTTCCTGCAGTATAAGAGAGACGACATGGAGATGCCCTTACCTCTACCACATCTTACAGCTTCCCAAAGGATAGGAGGAGCAGCTAGTGGACCTGACGATATATGATTTAGTGCTCACGATGACAGTACAAACAGTGGTGGGCGGTGCATTTACGAGCCATACCACCCAGACCATGGTAGCCGGATCTAGCCACCATCACGGTGCAGAGAGATGCCCTACAGGGGCAAGTGGCTACTCTAATTACCCAGTTGGGTATGGTATAGACACAATTGGCGAGCTTAGAGGTAGAGGTAGTAGAGCTACATGTACAGGTGGCCAATCTGTGACCCATACGGCTGGTGGTTGAGATGGAGAGGAGTATGATGGTCCGATGTGCACCTTATAGGCATAGGTGGTAGGTTTGTAGGGCCAGTTGGCCATAGCCTAGGCACAAATTAGGGCCTTAGAGGCTCAGATATAGGCACAGGGGTAGGGGGAACCACCACATGCACCGGGACTAGGTCCCAGTTCACAAGTAAGAGCGGGAAAGGGTCCCGCAGGACAAGTACAGGGGCCGAGGCCTATAGGGCCACCATAGATTGTGCCTATATCTAGGTTACGGGATGCCCTAGGTGAGGCCAGATACTACAAGGACTAGCTGATGGTGGCCGGGATAGAATTTCTATCCTATGAGGAGTATCGGGAATAGCAAGCGTCGAGTGAGAGGAGTAGATCCCACACTCATAGTGTGGAGAGCACAGGGATTCATCGAGCTCTGAGGCTAGATCAGGGAGAGGCTACCAGCGCATAGAGACCAGCTCCAGGTGAGGTGCCATCAGGGACTCAGCCACCACCTATGATGGGTGGGGAGATGCTAGAATATCACTAGACAGGGGCAGAGGAGGTAGAGGGTACAGATGATACAGAGATGGAGGATATCCATTGAGATGCCTGATATGTGGCTTTTGATTTTTGATGTATTATAGTCATTTTTTGATATATATACCTACTGCGTGCTAAAGATAGTGAGGATGTACGAGATTTTTGTTGTATATTTTGAGCATATACCGCCTGCGCGCCGAAGAGATTTTGTATTGGTTCATTATTTTATTATATATGAGACTGGCCTGCGTGCCAATGACATTTTGTATTGAGTATCGGCCTGTGTGCCGACGATTTTGAGATGATGGACATGATGGGATATCCATGTATGTTGTATTGAGATACACATTTATTTATATGATGAGATACATGAGATTCTTGATTTGTTGATGTTTTGATGAGACTTTTGATTTGTTGTTTTGATATGGACGGAAATTAGGTGAGTTAGGCATGATAAAGTCAAGTTAGGTCATAGGCATGGATCGAGTCAGGTTGGTTTAGGCATGGTTGAGTTAGGTCTTAGGCATGGATCGAGTTAGGTCATAGGCATGGATTGAGTTAGGTTGGTTTAGGCATGGTTGAGTCAGGTCTTAGGCATGGTTGAGTCAGGTTTTTAGGCATGGTGGAGTCAGGTCATGTGTTAGGCATGGTTGAGTTAAAAGTAGGTGAAGTTGTGATTCATTATTTTGTGAAATAAATATATGGGTCATATGTGAGATATGGTATAATACATGCATGATGATGGTAGAGAAATGGTATTCGTAATAAATGTATGTTGTGATGAGGATTAAAATATGAAGCAACTTGTTATGTATGTGGTTTAATTTCAAATTTTGGATAGAAAAGGGAAACTAAGTGGGGTATAATGTAATGTTAGGAAGATAAAAGATGAATTGTTTAGGGTAGAGAGTGGCCGAGCTAACCTCCAAGGGCCCCATGCCCTCGGAGTGCTGCCTACATAGTCCCGGTGAAAAGGGACCTCAGGCTGATGTAGTTCTCCCATGAGCTAGGGAAGAATATGATGAGGTATGAGAATGAGTTAGTAGGTTTTAGGCATGTTGTGGGTTTAGGTATGTTAGGTGTGGGTGGGTTAGAGGTAAAGTGATATAGGTGATGTCGATTGTGGCAAAAGAAAAAAATACCCCAAAGGTAAGTGTCGAGGACCAAATCCTATATAAGGTGATCAAAACATAAACAAAGATGGCTAAAAGATAAGAGGGGGAAATAAAGCCACCTGATTGGCTAAGATCATACCGAGTAGATCCCACCTTGGAGGAGGTTTGAATGTAAGACCCAAAATACGTTGCATGATTGATTGTTCTACGATAAAAGTAGTCACATGATCACCAAATGTCAAAGTTCCAAGAGGTCCCTTGAGGTAGTAGGAAATGAGAGTGATAATGGTGAGAATGGTGAAAGATGGTTAATTTGTTTATATGGTATGTAGTAGCAGGCTCTTCGATAAGAGATCCAAATTCACAATGGGCAATTCAATGACTAAAACATTTTATGTTATGACTTGTAGTTGAGATAGACTGATTGATGTGGGAAATCTATATAGGATGAAGAATTTAACTCCTTGAGGTCTTCGTTAAACCGATTAATGCAAGAAGCTTCAAATTTTCTTGTTTTTTTAATGCTTTACATAGTTGTCCTTTGAGGGAGCAGTCTATTTATAGCAGCGATTGTCAAGAGGAAGATGTCCTTTTGAGGGAGTCATCTTTTAATTAGAAGTTTGACTCAAGGAGTAGGGTCCCATGTGGGGGCTTTGAAGTCATGGACAAGACTAAGGTGAAGAAGAGGACTCTTGTTCAAAAGGCAGGGTGAAACGACCATGGGATCTCATCTAAAGGTAGACAAAAAGTATCCATGAGAATCATGCTATGTGCAGTGTTGTGGTACACATATTCAAGAGAAGATAACAAGTGATGGGTACTCACATGATTCTTGTTTAATCATTGGTGAGGTGTATGAAGTGGATAGCACTCAAGGGACGAGCATGGAAAGAGACAAAAGGTGAGGTAGGACTAAAATTCAACAATAGAATGGTCGAAGATGCAAGGTGTTAAGGGGCTTAGGTTCAAGTTTACCATCAAGTGAAGATAAATGATAAGCACCTGATCCGTAAGTATGAGTCATGATGTATGGTCCAAGCCAATTAGGAGAAAATTTTCCCCGTTTACTTTTTTTTGCTTTGGTTACGTGTTGATTTGATTTCATGGCAAGGTCACCAAATTATAAGGTTCGTTCATGGACACGTTTATCGTTGGCATGTTTGATACATTTTTGGTAACTTGAAGGTGAACAAGAGCGTTAAGAAGGCATTCATCTAATAACTCTAGTTGTGTTAAACGGTCCTGACAAAAAATAGTCATCATTAAGCATGTCATGGAGGGAAATGCAGAGTGAGGCAATTGAGACTTCAAGAGGTAGAACAACCTTTGTACCATAGACCAGAGAAAATGGTGTGGCAGCAGTGGAAGTGCGAATACTAGTGCGGTTTGACCATAGGGCAAAAGGAATGTGCATATGCCCTGTCCTTCCCAGTATCGTTAACCACTTTCATGAGAATTTTGTTTAAGGTTTTGTTAGTGGATTTGACTTGGCCATTGGTCTATGGGTAATAAGGTGATGAGAAACTTAGTTGAATGTCAAAGGTGTCGCAAAGTTTTACAATGTTTTATTTTTGATTTGTTTTCCATTATCAGTGATGAGGAGGTGAGGAACACCAAAGTGACAAATGATGTGATGATTGATGAACTCACATATTTTCTCAGCTTTTGTGGAGATGAGTGGTATGGCTTCAACCCATTTTGTATAGTATTTGGTAGCGGTGATGATCCATTGATGTCGTTGTGAAGAATGGGGGTGTATCTCTCTGACAAGATCTAAACCCCATTGAGAGAAGGTCCAAAGGTCACAGTGACTTGTAGGTGTGACTGGGTGTATGATGAAGATTGGCATGTTGGCATTTTACACAATGGTTTACGTAATCACAACAATCACAGTTAAGGGTCAGCCAGTAATAGCCTAGGTGAAGAATATGTTTAGCAATAGCAAGGACATTGAAGTGACCTCCACATATGCCATCATGAACTTCCTTAATGGTATAAGGAATTTCAGAACTTTTGAGGCATCGTAAGAGAATACCATCAAATCTGCGCTTATAGAGGAGGCCCCCATGATGACATAACGAGAGACCTTTTTAAGGAAGGCACATTGTCCATTACGGTGAGATCAGGAGGTAAGATGGAGAGAGAAAGATAGTCGGAGTATTGTTTGTACCAAAGGTCACTCGGGTCCGGGGTAGTGGTTCTGATAGAGTAAACTTCATGTAGTAAATAAGAAGGTGATTGGATTCGTTATATGGTGACAAAGATTTTAGGATCGGGCAGTAAGCGGTATTTGGGAAGCCAAACAGGCCATGGTATCTGTAAATTTGTTGGTTGAACATGGGATAGTTTGAAGGGTGTAATGGTCAAAGGTGGTCAAAAGTATGTCTACATGATGTTTATACTTTTGAAGTAGCTCATTATGACATTGGTATATACCATTGACTTGGTTTACGACCAATTGAGAATCACCAAAGATGTTGATTGATTTGACATCTATGGCATAGGTGGCTTGGAGACCTAATACAAGTGCTTCGTATTCGGTGATATTATTTGTGCATTCAAAATCGAGTTTGAAAGACAAAGGCATGGGCTCACCATCAAGAGGAATGAGGATAATACCAGCCCCACCCCCATGCTGACACTTTGAACCATCGAAGAAGAGTGTCATTTGGTAAGGGGGTTCATCTAGGGAAAGGGTAGCAATTGAATCATCTAGAAAGTCAAAATTAGAGGGTTAATCCCCGAAAATAGGTGTGTCAGCCAATTGGTTGGAAATTTCTTGGCCCTTTATGGACTTTTGATGAATGAATTCGAGGTCAAGGTCAGCTAAAAGCATAAGCAAGTGTGCGGCATGCTGATTTTGGTAAGGTTTACCATACATGAAGTGTAGGGGTCGGTGTTGGTCACAACATAGGTTTTGTGGTTGAGTAGGTAATGGCGAGAGGTTTTTGTGACGATAACTAAGGCTAAGAAAAAAAATTCAAGATGGGTGTATTGGGTTTCATAGTCCAAAAGAGTATGGCTTATATAATAAACTGCCTTCTCCCTATGTTGTTCATCATGATGAGCAAGCATGGATCCTAAGAAGTGATTGGTAGCTGAGATGTATAGGTAGAAAGTTTGATCATCCAGTAGATGGAATGAGTACGGGTGGTTGGAGAAGGTATTGTTTTAGGGCCTCAAAATATTTATGGCAGTCATCATCCCATTTAAAGGATACATCCTTCTTGAGTAGATGATGAAATGGTTGACACCGATCAAATAATTGTGAAATGAAATGGTGAATAGACTGTAACTTACCTTGCAGGCTACAGAGTTTTCTAAGGTTAGTGGGTGGAGGCATTTCCAGAATGGCCTTGACTTTAGTAGGGTCAAATTCTATACCACATAAGGAAACAATAAATCCCAAGAGATTTCCTGAGAGAACCACGAAGATGCACTTCTTAGGCTAAAGGTGAACATAATATTTAATGAGGTGGTCAAAAATGGTTTTGAGGATGGAAAGGTGTTTGGAGTGGTGTTTATATTTGGCCAAGATATCATCCACGTAATCTTCCAATATGTGATGCATGATGTCATGGAAGATGTAAGTCATAGCCCGCTGATATGTTTGCAAAGATTTTTAAGGCAAAAAGGCATGACTTGATAGCGAGAAGGTCCCTTAAGGGGTGATGAACGAGGTCTTGTGTTGATCTTCTAGGGAAAATAAGATTTGGTTATAACCCGAGAATCTATCCATGAGTGATAGCATCTCATGACCAGTGGTAAGGTTGACGAGTTGATCAATACTGGGTAAGGGAAAGTCATCTTTTGGGAAGGCTAGGTTGAGGTCACGGAAGTCCGTGCAAATGTGGAGTCCCCTTGTCACTTTAGTGATAGGGACAATGTTATGAATCCAATGAGGATAATCAATGGGTAATATGAAGGAAACAGAAAGAATGTGCTGAAGCTCTTCTTTGATGAGAAGGGCAATGTGAAGGTGCATTTTCCTCAGTTTTTGTTTGATGGGTTTTGCATCGGCAACAGCTATTTATATTGTGGACCACTATGGTGGGGTCAATACCGGCATGTCTATGTAAGACCAAGTGAAAGCGTCATTATGATATTTGAGAAAAGAAGTGATGGCTTCCTGTTTAACAACATCTAAATATTGGCCAATCTTTAGGATGTTCAGGTCATCTTGAGTATGAATGTTGATATCGATAGTCAATTCATTCAAAGATGGTTTATGTCTTAGAGGGTAACGACCGATGAATAAATGATTCTTCTCGCACCAAGGTAGGTACCTATAGATTCATCATCCCGACATTTAACGATGTTAATTGAAGTCATCATTGATCATTTTAGGATACAGGAAGGGAAGAGAGGAAGGTGCCTCGCCCTTACATTGATAAGTCAAAGGCCCCAAGGAAATGATGTTTATGAAAAAAAAATTTTTTTTTAGGAGGAATAGATTCTGGATCCATTGACTCCGTTGGTGAAGGAAGTGATGAAGTTGGAGTGGGTGAAGAAGGTGGAAAAGAGCTGATGTCCTTGATGAGTTCAATGTGGGCTTGTTTGGTAGGTGGTTCAAGAAATCCGATACCACTATGGTCGTTATGTTTATAGGTGGTACTTGGAATAATGGTATGGCGGCCTTTCTCATAAAAGCCAAAACCAAATCCCTTCCACACATATCGCTGCCGAAGGTGTAGGTGAAACAGTGATTGGTGAGAGATTGGAAGTCAATGGAAAATGGGCGGGTTTGTGATGGTGGTTCGGGTGTGTAAGTGGTAGTATCAAGTCCCCCATATGTGAGACTGGTACGAAGATGAGAAGGACCATAAAGGATGCATTCTCTTATGTAGTGATCATAGTGAGGGTATTGGTGAAGACTTTCGTACTCTTGTGGAGTAAGAAATGTGTTGACACTATATAGGCGGTATTCCCCCAGAGTGAGGCATTGAAAAATGCCTTCTAAGGGATTAGTGGTTGGTATGTGGGTAGCTGGAATGGATGATGTGTCGAGCTTGATGTGAAGTTGGAGTTAACGGATTGGGAGGCTGATGGGTCAGCCATGGAGGTTGTGGTAGTGATAGGAATGGAGGAGGCATGTGCGGTTTAGGTAACAACCGTCTTGGTAAGCGGAGGAGTAGACAAAGCGGTGGTGGTTGCATAGGTAGATGATTTAATGGTTATGAGCATGTCATTAGGTCGGTAGAGCATGTTACATGTTTTGAAAGGTGATGGATCAGTTGGTATATTGTAGGTGTGCCCTTCGTGCTCAAAATTTACACAATGATGCAAAGTGGAAGGAACACAACCCACGACACGAATCCGTAGTCTTCAAAGCAACAAGTTATATTGGAATTCCTCATCTAAGATGTATAATACCTGAAAAAAGTGCGGGGGCACGCGAATGTGGAGGATGACAGTGCCTAGTGTAGAGGTGATAGCATCATTGAATGAATGCAACATGATAGGATGTTTATGCATGTAATTGTCAGGTATGCGCATTTGAGTGAATGCATGGGATGAAATGATGTTAATGCTAGCACCCCCATCAATCATCACATGTCACACCCATATGTCATCAATGTGGACAGAGATGAAGAGAGCTAGGTCTAGGTCATCATTTTGGTGTGTGTGATCTCTTCCTTTGAGAAGCTAAGGGAGGCTACTTGGTGAATAGGGTGGGGTGAAGATGAAGGTGGTAATTTGGTAAGAGAAGCTACATGATGAGGCATGATGATGGAGGCTACGGGTGTAGGGTCATTGAGAAAACCTCAATAGATTGAAGAACCTCCATGATAGCTTGACGATGGGATTCGAGGTTTGGGCGAGGTCATATAAGGACATTTGGAGGGGAGATTGGTTTAATTGTTTGAGCATGGTGTGATGTGTGACTCCATTAGAAATGGGGTATGTGGGGCCACGGATAGTAATTTTAGGTATGGGTGCGAGATGGTATATTGGGTATAGGATTGGTTAGTGGGTCGGTTTCCTTTTCCTTACTTTTATCCTTCCGAGCACATGTAGTAACGTGGATCATGTTGATCCGAGGGGAATTGGAAAATGGAGAAGGTGTAGGGAGAGTGGTATAACGACATGATGGGTGAAAACCTACTGGAGGAGAAAATCCTGTGAGATGAGATGGGTGCAACGACATTTCGATGATGGTGTGGCAAGTTCTTTGATGTGAACCATGTTAATTTTAATCTTGGAGGTGGTTCTAGGTGTTGTGGGGGTGGAGGACATGGTTGTTAAGTGGGCGGTGTGGGAATGGGTGTCGGTGAAGCGGGGGTCCTCATCTAAGGTCATCATCATCAAAGTTGGCTTCCGGAGGACACATCCGGATAAGGATGGTTTTCAAGGCCTTACATTCTCACATCGTGCCACGACACACGATGGTAGGAAAAAATTTTAGTGTCATCAAACCCTTTTGGCTTAGGTTTGAGGGGGTCATAAGGTCTGAGCGGCGGTAATGTAATGACGGAAGTTTCCAGGAGGTTGGTTAAGATTTTGGCATAGGACCTGCTTAGCGGGTTGCAAATGTGAAGTGAAAGTGGGTTTAGGTGTAGGTGTAGTTGATTATTGAGGAATGGTCCTTTCTACGGGGGAGTAGGTCAAGTTTTGGTTTTGGGTTCCTAGTGGCGTGGTCATAGATATTGGCCATGTTTGCTTGGGTATGGGTATTGTAGATGAATGGGCAAGAGGGTGTGTGGTTATTTTGACTACCTTATTGGAGGGTATAGGATTTTTGTTTTTAGGTTGCACCTTCCTTGGTAAAGGTGATATGGGTGTACGAGGTCTAGAAGGAAAAGTAGAAGGGGGAAGAGGGTGAGTTACCCATGGGGATAACAGAGGTGTTGTGAAGGTAGACGATGCGGGTCGCACAAGGGTGTGAGGGACGAGACTAGAGTGTAGTGGGTAGTGAAGACGTTACTAAGGTTATTGGAGGTAGGGGTGGTAGATATACTACGATTCTGGGGTGTAAGTTGTGTCAGTGCACAGGTACATTGGAGGTTTGTGAGGAAGGAATGGGATGTTGTGTTTTTGGTTTAATGACAGGTGGAGGTTTCTTAACCATGTTGACGGTTGAGGTCCTAGGGACGGACATGACAGGTATAGGTGTGATTAACGCAACAAGGATATGAGTTCTATGGGTTTGGTTCTTCTATTTGGGTGCCAAAGTAGGTGTGGTGTTGACTTTGGAGGATATAGCTAAATCTAGTTTGATAGGTGGATGAGTAAGGCTAGTGGTTGGGGTGACCCCTAAAGTGGTAATAGGTTTAGTTGAGGAAAATGTTATAGGCGTGTTTTTAGGTTTAGGTGGAGGGTGGGTTATGGGTAAGGGTGTGTGTTAAGCTATGATGGGTGTCATGGAAGAAGTTTTGATAGAGGTAGTTGTGTTTGTTTGGATTGGTTGAAATATTTTGGATAGATAGTGGAAGTATCAGCAAGTGACATCTGCATCTACGTTGAGACAGGAAGCAAAAGGTGCCCCCAAAGTAAGGCCCTATCCACATAATCTAAGTGATCAGCCAAACGTGAGAACAGAACATTTGTAGGTGGAATTGATGAGGACCTAATGGAAATTCCCATAAAATGTGTCTTAGAGATGGGGAATTGGCTAGCTTTAGCTTGTAGGTAAGAGAGCTAAAAGTGGAGTCAGTAGGGTCTTGGGTAGCTGATGGAGAATGCGCACTAATAGGAAAAGGTATCTCAGCTAGGTATGTGATAGGGGAAGAGATGATGGGTGCTCCTCTATAGTGGAGGAGATGGTGGGAGCTCCTCTATGGGTGGAGTAAGAAAAAAGTATCCTCTCGTGAACTCGAAGAAGTATTGTGGGTGTCGGCTCCTAGGTGGAGAATCTAAAGGTGAAATGGTCTCGATGTTAGCGGAAGGCTCCTCCACAGTGAGGAAGGAGGTGAAAGTTGTTCCTCTGTGGGTGAAGGAATAGGGGAGGTTGGTTCCAATGTGGAAGGATGATTTTAGGCTAGAATCTCCTCTATGGAAGGAATATGGGGTAATTGGGAAGCAACAAGTGTGTCACTAAAAATAGTGTGGACCTCGCGGTATGGGTATCATGAGTTGAGGCCTCACAAATTTGATCATACTAAGGGGCATGATTAGGAAATGGTTTCTTGAAGATGTCTAGGTTTTGGTTGGCAAAAGCGTTAGGATTATCCATAGTTAACTTGCCTTTCTAGAGCATTTCTTGGACAATGTTTTTGAAAGTGATGTAATTGCCGTCACTATGACCCTTTACTCGATGATAGTTACAGAAGTCATGTTCTTTATACCATGCGGGCATGGGGTGAGAAGGATCAAAACCGGTGTGTGGTTTTATAGGTGGAAGGGTGATGGCCCTGACTTTGATTAGCTTTTCTAAGACAGAAGATTAAGGCTCCCCAATTGGGGTGTATTTCCGCTATTCTCTTCTAAATTGAAAAGTCTTGACAAGTGAGATACTAGATGAGGGGGTAGCCTGATTCGATGGATGAGCTGTGCCAGCCTTGAGTACCACTACATTAATGGTGCCCTTAGCTTTTGAATAATTATTTTGTGGTTTGGAAGAAGAAGAGGTATCATTTGACTTGAATTCTGAATTCTTATTGCGTAATTGGATTTTCTTCTCTTTGATGGCGCGAATCTCTAACTTTCATGCCATGGTGATTGCTTCATCGATTGTTCGGAAGGTCTAGACACTGTAGGGTTAGCGAGATATGGTTGGCACAAGCCTGCGTGAAGAGATCAATAAGTTCTATTTGTGGTAGTTGGAAGGTGAGTTGATTGATCAGGCTACGCCAAAGGAGTGACAAAATCGGCGATAGATTCATCCTCATACCGATGTGTGGAGCATAGGTCGATCATGGTAACCTCCTTGATGATATTGAAGGAGAAATGATCCAAGAAGGCTTGGGCAACCTGATTAAATGAAAATATAAAGTGTCTAGGTAACCCACTATATCAATATAACGCAGTCTAGTCGAGACATGGGAAATTTCCTTAAGAGTAAAGCATCATCGTGAGCGATTAAGTAGCACCCATGTTTGAATGACCGTAAATGTTGTTGTGGGTCTTCCTTGTTATTGAAACGATTGAATTTAGGCATCTCCCAATGTACGGGGTATGAACGAATAGGAATGGATGGGTGTTGTGGGAGTTGGAAACCGATGCCTCAATGTCTGCATCTTGTCCAACATCAATTTTATTAAGTTATTGGCAGGTTTACGATGATTCTCGTGCCTCTTGTAGCATGAGGGGTTGGTTTTGGGCATATAACGGGGTGACACTCCAATATATGGTGTTCTTGTGTGGGTAGATTAAGAAGGAGGTAGTGAAATAGGGGGTATGTACCCAGAGTGAATAACAGATGAAACATGAGGTTGCTGATAGTACATATATGGAGGTGGAAGGGTCATGGTAACCCTAGTGGCAATGGGGGCTAATGATTGTGGAATAGAAAGGACAATGTTTTGAAAAGGGGTAGGGGTCACCGACACGGGAGGTGGTAGTGTAGCTATGGGTATATGCGAGACCATAGGGGTGGATGAGGTTGTGTTCTGGGTGGTTATCGAAGGTATGGTGGATGTGGCGAGTGTCACGGATGTAGCAGATGTGGCAGTCATAGCAGGTATAGGCCCTAGTGGCGTGAAACGACTATGGGTAATGTAGATGCATGAAGCGTGGAGCCGACGAGGCTGATGCGGGAGTGGGAGTGAGAGTCGGGGTATAGATACGTGCATGCCGTATATCAATCGACCCGAGGCATCTCAAGTGGATGAGTGAGAAAGATAAAATTGAAAGGTGGTGCGGTTTTGGTCAAGGAGTCACGCGAACTCCTCATCTCCGGTAGCGATAGTGATTGGTTGGATAGGATCCATGGTTGGTGATAAAATGGAAGGTGGTGAAGGACTAGGTTGGAGTGGTTGACAACGGACGTGGAATATGAGTGCACTTACTTATCTTTGGGCCAAGCACTTGTGAACCAAGATCGATCAAAGTTGGTGGTTCTCTCCGTACATGACATAGAAAAATAGTAGGGACATGTGCAACAGGTGGTAAAAAGTGTATTAGGTACTAAATGTCAGTTGGAAAATTACATAGGCTAACCAATGCCAATTAGGGTAAATCGATGCGATTCTGAGTAACCACGACCGGTCACCTGTGGGAAATGGACAGTGAGTGAAAAACAAGGTATACAGTCAAATCTGGCAGGTATGCCAAATCTAATGAGTTTTACAAGGCCAATGGGAATGATAGCAGTGACAGGGACTTTGAAAAGCTGAAGAAGATGAATAAAATGTCCTTTTGGGTAGGTTAACAAAAGGACCTGGAACCGACGCTGGTTTGGTATAACCGACGACGGTGAGAGGGTAACCGACGATGGTTGTTGGACCGACACCGGTCACTATGAAATTGAAATAGTGATGAAATAAAAGTGGTTGTGAATTAAAATCTGATGAGGAATCAAACCCAAAATTTTGAGAATGATGAGAATATGGTCCAGGCACACTCAGAAGAATTCGGAATACACCAACTATGATGAGGAGCGTGTGAGGAAAAACAAAAATAAATGAAGAGCATGACCTCTCACCTAAAAATGCAAGCCAAGCAGAAACACTAAAAGAATTCCACCCTAAGAGTGCCTTTTCTATTATGTTATTTCAGCTTATGCTATTTAAGGATTGACTCATGAACTATAGAATAGAATTTTTGGTGAGGATAGATTCCTACAAAGAAGGAGATCTAAAAGGTGAGCTTTTAGATATGTTATGGTGGAAGCGGGATTCACTCAAGTATGACTCGACGAGTAGCGATTTGGGAGTACCCGCCAATCCTTAGATCAAGTGCGATCTTTGACAAGCATTCCTAAGAAAGATGTTTAAGAATATGTATTTGTTTTGAGTTTGTGCAATTTGGTATGACTCGAGAGAGAGAGAGATATGTGCTTTCTACGATTTGTTTGTCAACCATTAGCTTTGGCATGATCATTACGAATATATTGTGTAACATTATTAATAAATTATGTTGTGTATTATTATTTAAATGAGATGTGAAACTCATTTAATAATAATATAGTGTGAAGTTATAATAAACAACTCACAGATAGAATTGAGTGAGTTATCCTAGGGATAAGCTGAGAGATTTGTGGAGAGGTAAGTGGATTCAAGATGAGATTTGACTCCACCATAATAGGAAGGTCAATCTCTATATAATGTAATCTCTCATATGAATAAAACATCCCGGATGAATAAAATTGGAGTCTTGTATTATTTCCGGTGTTATGTGATTAGTTTTTTGTGCATGCAAACTGAACCAACTTCTAGATTTGGTATCGAGTGAGGCTATGGAAATTTATGATTTTCGTTGTAGGAAAAATCGCAGCCTCTAAGATGCAGATATGAGAGTTTTGAAGCTTTCATTGCCTTTTTCGGAATTCTGATCTAAAAAAAAGACTGGTAATTCACGTTTTTCTCAAAAACCCAGATTCAAAATTTATTGAAATTTTTTGGGTTTGTTAATTTGTATTTTTAAAACTTCTTTCAAAAAATTACAGAAACCCATTTCGTATTTTACGAGAAATCATGGAAACAATTCTGACAGTTTCTATTTATTCTGTAAAAAAAATAGTGACTGATTTCTAGCAATTAAAATCTGATATGCTTTATTATTTTGAATAAATATAAAGCTGATTATTATTGTAAGGGTGTATTTTCAGTTGAAACCGACACCTATTTGTGTCAAATTGTGGAGAGTCATAATGGATAAATTGGGTTATGTTGAAAAATTTGATGGAAAGGATTTTCACACTTGGCAAGTACGAACTCAGTTGACACTCATTAACAAAGATTTGTGGGACATTGCGGATGGAACATTCAAGAAACCAACCGATGCTGATGAAGCAGCCAAATGGGAGAGTAGAGATCGTAAAGCAACAACAATCATTGGACTTGGGTTGTCTGATGCATATTTGCATCATATAGACCTTTCAAAAAGTTCAAATTTCATTTGGACAACATTGAACAAGTTGTTTGGATCCCAAACCGAAGCGCAGCAGTGACCTTGAAGCAGAAGTTGTTTGGACTCAAGATGGATGAAGGAGAAAACATGGTACAACATATAAGTAAGTTTCGGTCTATTTTGAATCAATTGTCAGGGATAAAAATTAAAGTAGAGGATGATGATGCAAAAGCTGTTTTGTTGAATAGTATGCCATCTCGCTATTCAAACATTGTTTTTACTTTGAGCAAGATCAATCCCAGCCTAGAAGATCTAATTTCTTCACTGATAGATGAAGAAAATAAGACTGTTACACCAGAAGAAACTGCAATGTATGGTAAAAACAAGTCATATGATAAAGGGAGATTTAAATCTTCTTTTAAACAAAGATCAACTTTCAGAGATACAAAGAAACATATCACTTGTTACTATTGTAAACAAGATGGACATCTATCTATAAACTGCAAGAAAAGAGCACGAGATTTACTTGATGGAAAAATAGAAGAAAGTGCCATGGTTGCTAATGAAGAAGAAGACAGTGATAAAGAAGAACCTTTGGGTGATGGTTATAATTCTGACGATTTTCTATTCTAAATAAGCAGCAGTAGATGGAGGCTGGAGGCAACGGAGGTAGGAGGGAAATCGGCGACCTCTCGTCAGGCACCATCGATGAGGCCGCGGTATTGATTTGGTGGCCAAGTATTTCAGTTGTGTGTTTCATTGTTTGTAATAAGAACAGATGTCACATTCCTGTTCAGAGTTGTATTTCCTTTTATAACCTCCTGATGTAAATATGTTGTAGTAGAAAGATAAAAGCACAAGAAAAAGTAGCATCATGTTTTTCTTGAAGAGGATGAACAGAGGTTCATGAGCAGGGGCTCGTACCTAGGACAGAGGTCTGTTTTTGTCGAACAGGGGTTCGTATTTGGTGAACAGAGGTTCAACGTACCAAGATCATGAGCATGCAGAGGCAGGCATCTGTAGAAGACGTGTGAATGTTTTTCTCTACCTTGTTCACATTAGGGGAGTGTGTAATAGGGATTAATAATGTAAACAATAGGGGAGTGAATGTTACGAATATATTGTGTAACATTATTAATAAATTATGTTGTGTATTATTATTTAAATGAGATGTGAAACTCATTTAATAATAATATAGTGTGAAGTTATAATAAACAACTCACAGATAGAATTGAGTGAGTTATCCTAGGGATAAGCTGAGAGATTTGTGGAGAGGTAAGTGGATTCAAGATGAGATTTGACTCCACCATAATAGGAAGGTCAATCTCTATATAATGTAATCTCTCATATGAATAAAACATCCCGGATGAATAAAATTGGAGTCTTGTATTATTTCCGGTGTTATGTGATTAGTTTTTTGTGCATGCAACCGAACAAACTTCTAGAATGACTTCTAGTAGGTTGCCCTCAATTAATGTGAGTTAATGCGATAAATAAGAATGAAATGCACTTATTTTAAGCCCAAATCGAAATATGAAGTTTGATGACACAAATGGATGAATAGGAAGAGGGATGCTCTTTCACTAAAATGTAGAAAATAAGAAGAAATGATTATTTTTAAGTACACCAAAAGAAACGTTTCTTTTAGAGAAAATAGAAAGAAAAAGATGGTGATCAAGGAAAAAAACAATGTGTATGCTTTTCGGAAGGGAAACAAACACACAACATTTCCTAGGAATGAATAAAATGCAAGGAACCCCGAATGGGTCCCACTGGGTGTGCCAAAATGTTTCACCTGATTCTTAGACGTTTCTTTGAAATATTGACGAAACAGATAGGGTAACAGGCATAGGAGGAATACCTATTGAAATACTGGTTGATGGGTTGTTGCGCGCATATGACTTCTGAATCCACAGCTGATCGCGAGAGCTTCCTTTTGGCTAGGAGGAACTACCTATAATGAAAAGCAAGACCACCAAAAAGAGTTAAACAACATGTGTAGTGAACTGCCTAGTGTGTGCTAGATCCGAGAGAGTGTGGTACTTCTAGATGGCTATCACCCACCTTTGTTTAAAATAATTTAATGTGGGTAGTAAAGTAAATCCTATCATAATTGAAATGATTTGGGTATCTCATCCAAAATACAATAAAGAGGATCTAATCTAATAGGCTAAGTTAAAATAAGATCCGAAGGTCAAGTAACTAGTTACGGTCTTTGCGGTCCGACAGAGAGTCTCGGGAACGTCCACGAGATGATTAAGGGTGACGTGGGAACAGGAGGACACTATTCTAGGTTGTATGTGTAAATACAGAGAGACGCCGATTAAGGATGACCGACGCTAATTGGGGAAAATCGGTGCTAGTTATTGTGGAATACTCGGGAATACCACATAATGGGCTTTGGATCTCCTTATGATTACGCAAGGAATTGATTGGTTGGAAGAAAATTTTTTGTGGATTGGGTGGGATTTGGTGAAGTTTTAACGGGGTATATGGAGGGGTGAGTAATGAAGGAGGTTAGTGGGTGGCCAGGGAAACAAAGGACAATACAATGATTAATAAATGAACCAGAGAGGAGTAAACTGCTCCACTTACTTGAAATCATGTCCTGGTGCCTGTGAGTGATGAATGAAGGTACTAGTTGAGGATCATCAAATGTTGGAAAGCTCTGCATGGGCTGCATGTGCATTCCTTTTTTCTTGGTTGGATCAAATCTTTGCTGGGGTGAATGTTGGATGGGTGTTGGATGGTTGTTGGATGCCTGTGCAAGAGGAAATGCTTGATCTCCTTCCTTGCATGTGTGTTCTCACTGAAATTCATTCTCGAGAAGATTTGATATCTCTTCGAATGTGAAAATGTTTGCCAACCTCCAAAATAAGGTTGTTTTGGGGGTTAAATGGTGACTGAGGCGGTTCCGGATTAACCGGCGATGGTTAGGGGTAATTGGCATTAGTCAAGGTGGGATTTCCTAGGTTTACTAAACTAGGGATATCCTCTTAATTTTCTCGGGATCTCGTGTCGTTAACTGCGGATTAGACTAGATGCTTGTTGTAAGCATGCAGGAATGTGGTTAGAGGGAATGTAGGCATTGATTTTTAGGGTTTGGGTATGTCTTAGTTAGTTATGGCAACTTACTAAGAATAGGTCTTAGGTGAGTTAGCTTGATGAGGTGTTTAGGTGAGATGTACATGGACATTATCCCTAATTAAGATATTTAAATACTAAATATGGTGAGGATAATGAATTAATTTAATTAATTTAATTAAATTAATATTAGTGGAGTTAAGGGTGTCATGGCTAGGTTAATGTGATGAATGGTGTTTATTTTTTGAGGGACCAAAGGGGAGTGTGACCTAATTTTAGTGTCTACATCATGTTGTGGGGGTAAAGGGCTCACACCCCATAAATATTAAATATCTCGGAGTAATTTAATCACGATATAAATTTGTTTTTAAATTTTTTAGGGATTAGGGGTATTTTAAATGAGACAATTTGTTGAAAAATGTGATAAATTTTGTGTTGATTTAAAAATATAGATTATTCAGGGTAAAACTATGATGAATCACTAGTGATTCATAATGATCATCGACGATTTAGGTGAATCATCGGTGATTCCTGTGAAAGTGTGGGGAGGCTATAAAATCCCTAGGTCAATGGTGAACAGTTAATTTGTGTTACTTGTTTTTGTGAAATGAAGAGCTTGAGTGAGTGAAAAACATTATTTTAAGGCAATGACATCATCATATAGACAACAGAAGCCCATGCAAGAAGAGGTAGGTGCCTATTTTTTTGGTTTTGTTTAATTTTAGCTAGTTTTGATCATTTTGTCATTTTGACACATACAGAGGGTTTATTTTTAAAATCACCAGAATTACCTTTGATTCAGGTGGATCTCTAATGATTCAGTGAATCATTGGTGATTTGAATTTATTTTTTATTCACTGATGTATTTGATGAATTTTGTTATAAATATGGATTCTAATGTGTGTGTTTTTTTGTTTTTCGTTGCAAGTGAATGCTAAGTTGACAATCCAAGATAATATTTTAGTTATCCTATAATAGGTATGGGAGGATATTTCGAGATGATGATTTGAGTCATATGGAGGTAGTGGGGTTTGTAGGGATGTGGGATTCTAGATGAATTCATAGATGTAGAGGGTTATTTTTAACATTGATGGAGAGATGGAATCCAACCACATGTAAATTTTAGTTCTTGTGGTGAGATTACGATCACTTTGGAGGATACCCATACAATTACTAGGCTGCTAGTCGGGGAGAGGGTACCTATTGTATTGATTCTACACAAATATAGAGGATGTGATGATTATATTATAGGAGATTATGGGAGATATTCATAAGGGATTTTATCATCAATCTCTATATTCTACAAATGAGAGAGGGTTGTACACACATGACTATGTTGATGCCGTATTTTGTGTTTTCATTTACCTAATTCTTTAGGGGCAGATTTCCATGGATGATGAAAAGAGTAGTGGCTGAGATGATGGAGTATCATAGTGTTTTTACATGGGACCCCACAATATGAACATAGACATACATGGAGTTATGGGCTTGGAGAGTCCAGAGGGTTTGAAATAGATGTTTCCCTTTTAATACAATGTTGGGTGTTCAAGCATATTGTTGTGACTTGTCCAAATTATTTTCCATGGGTTGGTGTGGATATGATTGGTAAATTGGTTAGATTTATGAGATGTCGGGGAGATGTAGCATGGTCAAGAGGGAAGAGGAGGGAAACACATTATAGATAAATTCCTACAAGTTTAGAGGTGGGAGATGTTCTATAGAGACCATATATTGATTTTGCGGTGTGTCCAGGGTTTAGAGCTTGAGATTTACTTTGGGTGCGGGGAGAAAGGGGGGAGAGGGTGATCTTGTCGATTCAGTGATGTTAGATGATAGTTTGGTTTAATTTAGATGTCCTCGAGGATCCGGTATTGTATATACAAGATGAGGGAGATGCGAGATACTCTTAAGGTAGTTGTGGGATGACCTCCTATTATATTTGATGATCGAGGAGCCATGAGTTTAGATTAGCATGGTTACCTAGTGCTTATTGATGATGCTGGAGTAATTGCTTGAATTACAGGTGATGGTGGACGAGTGCTTCAGCAGAGTTTGAGAGATCGCAACTCGTTCGGAGAGGTATGAAGGTCGCGTGCTTGAGTAGAGGGAGCATAGGATATTTTTGATGTTATCGATGATGAGGAGGACCTAGAGGATACTATTGCATAGGCGACAATAGAAAATTCCACATTAATGCTAAACAGGATGGCTTGCGGGCGAGAGAGTTGACTTACGGAGGAGAGGGATGACTTTATTAGAGTTAGGAATATCCCGATTAGTGATATGGATGGTTCTATAGCTGAGTGAGATGGACTTAGAGTGTAGTTAGCCTAGGCCATGAATGATTGAGATCGGTATAGAAAATAATGAGAGACCCTTAAAAGGGCTCTCGGTATTCTGAGATCTTTAGTATCAAGTGTGGAGGTGGTGGCTCGAGTGAAGGATAGTAGTTAGATGGGTGCACTGCATGATTATCTCTTCCCATTATCAGTCCTTGTAGGGAGATTTGGATTATTATGAGGATTTGGTAATATTGGTATTTATCAATGCGGTTCTCTATCTTAATCATTTGGCACAGTGAGGAATAAGTCATAGTGTTAGTACGACAAGTGTGGGTTTGCCACCTCGAAGACTAGATGGAGGATTTTGTTGTGATGGTGGTACATAGGGATGAGGTGATGGGATTATTGTTAATCCTAGTGATTTCCTTAGGGGTTTCCATTTCACCGTTAGTTATTATTTGTATTTGTCTTTTATATGTATATGGATCTTTTATGAAGCCTCGATGTATTATTTTTGATAGACGCAGTGAGTGGACTCCTTGATGATGTAATTTGAGCATTTGATTATGATTGTACATATGTATGGTGATATGTTTTGTCCTTTGATTCATTTGTTGGTTACAATGTATGTTTTTATGTACATTTTTACATGCTTTTTAACGTTTTTAGTTGATGTTGATGGCATTTGGATATGGAAAGATTATTTAAATGTTTATATAACTTGGATAATGATGTATCGGATTATCGTGAATTCGATGTGATCTAAATTTTATAAAAAAAATCTCTTACTTTATTGAAATGAATTAAATGTGAAATGATTTCTTTGAGACGGATTTGATACATACGTGATTGATATAAAAATGTGAAAGCGCTTGCACTTTTAGCCTTAACATGAGATGTTAACACAAGATTATCAATAGGTAATTACATGTGGATCTCAACTATCGAGATGGAGTGATAAGATGTACCTTCCTAGGATAATTTGGGGAAGTAGGGTTCTACTTTTCAATAGTTTCTTAGATAAATGCCCCAACTATACATCTTATTTTTGATGCAAATTGATCGATGTGGGAAGATTTCCTATGATGATTTGATATTTGATTTTTTGAATGATGATTGATGTAATAAGCCATTTACATTGGTAGCCATCCTTCGGCGAAGTGGTCTACGATTTTTGATATTTTTACTTTTTATTTTTTCAAAGATGGTCGTTCTTACATGGATTAGTGTATAATTTTGGCGAGTAGTATTCCTTCAACGGATCAGTCTACTTTTCTTTTTTATAATATGATTTTTATTTTTGAATATTTTTCCTTTGAGGGATCGAAATATTATTTAAAATTTTTGACTAGAAGCATCCATAGATATTTTTGAATTTATTTAAGATAAGGGAGAAACTGTAATAGATAGTTTTGAGGAGGGTAAGAGATATGTGTACACGGCCTACACACATAAATGCTCCATGAAATGTTTTTGGTTGGTATATAACGTAGATCGATGTAATTATTATGAGGTTCCCATGGAGGGAAATATATCCAATTCAAAGATACAATGAACAGATTCATGGTGCTGATCTTTAAGGCTTCTTGAGGATAGTGACAGAAAACCAAATACTTTCAAATAATTATGATGACAAGATGATCGGTTGATGGTGGACTAAGATATTTATATGTAATAACTATTGTGGAAATTAAGAGTTAATAGTACAAAGGTCACAACTACAAGGCATTTATAGGCTACTTTTTCAGGTGTACCATCAAGGGAGGCTAAGAGATACGCTCCCAACCCATACTTGTGAGTATGTCGTATGGACCAATCCATCAGGGGAAATTTTCCACATTTACTCCATTCTAAAGTAGTGAAATTTTGATTTTATTTGAGGAAGAGATCACCAAGTTTTAAGTCACATTAATTTACATGTTTATTTTATGCACCTTTAATGTGTTCTTAATCGACTTTATTGTTTTCAAGGGTTTTAAAACATTTTTCATCTAACAATTCTAATTGTGCTAGATGGTCTTGTCAGTATTCTTCATTAGGGATAAAGTCTTTGAGTGATACACGGAGTGATGGGATTTTAAATTCAAGGTAGAACCTTATCAAGGGGATAAAGTATTTGAGTTGATTTTTGCGTAAAATTTTGATAATGGCAAACAGAAAAGGGGATTTGGCAATACCAATTCCTTCTTGCATCGTCTACTATTTTCATGAAGATTTTGTTGAGTATTTTGTTAGAGGCTTTATCCTGTCCATTTACTTGGGGATAGTATAGTGAGGAAAACCTAAGTTTGATGTTGAAGGTGTCACAAATTTTCTTAAAATCCTCGTTTTGAAGGATTTTCAATTATCTATGCAAATTTTGGGAGGAATACCACGGTGATATATTATGTATTGAATGAAATTTATGATTTTATTTACTTTATTTTAGGTTAACACGATGGATTCAACTCGGTGGTTTTAATGATGGAATGATGGAATGAATTTTTTGAGACAAGCGTGGATTGATAGTGATAGTGAGGTCGAACCCCAATTTCGAAAGGCAATAATTCATGAGATGGCTATAAATCTTGGTTAGGAACATGTATGATGTCCGAATGTTGTTGAAATTTGACAAACTTCTTGACATACGCACAACAATATTATGTGATGGTAGGCTAGTAATTTCCCAGGTTGTAAAACACATTCATTGACAATGTTACCATTGAAATGTTCACTACATATACCATCATGGACCTCTTATATTGTCTTGATAGACTGTTGTGACTTATGGTATGCGTACCCAAAATTGTAAGTGCATCTTTGCGGGGCGGTGTAATAAATACCCCAATGATGATGCGGAGTCTCTTCGCATGAGGTGTTCGGATCCGAGAAAAGCTTTACGGATATGCGTTAACATCCCGCATGCCTCACTTAGCCCCCGCGTGCTTTGTTTTCCCCCTTTTCCTCCCTTTTCTTAGCTTTTTGGTCTTGATGGCGAAACCGCCGCCTGCAGGATGCGGTCTCGTGACCACGGCCCCCGAACAGGTGGCGGTCCTGTAACCGCCGCCCGAGTAGGGTGGCGGTCCGTTCTGCGCTTTTCGAGCGTTCTTTTGACGAACGCATGTAAAATATCATGTTTCACCAGCTTTTCTTGCCGACTTGAGCATGCATTTATGTTTTTGGTCCCCTGGAATAGTGTTTTTCCTTTGTTTATTGTTTAGGAGTTCAGTTTGGTTTTGATCTTTGGGTGTTTGAATTCCTATAAATGCATGGTTTGTGCACATGCAAATGGCCCCTCATTCTTGTTTCAACCTCACCATTTTCAGTAGTTCAGTCTTTTAGTTTGCTTAAGTTTGATAGTTTAAATCCTTTACATGCTTGGTTGCATTACTCAGCTGTTGGTAAGCCACAGATCCAACTTGTGCAAACAGTATTATTGTTTTGGAGTAGAATAGTTTAGGCAGCCATTAAAGTTGCAGGTTTTTCTCTTCATACAGATTAGTTTCAGGTTCTGGACGCATTTTGTTGCATGATTCGCAGTAGACCCCGCTAGGAATTGCATAGGCCAAGCTCTGTACTCTTGCGCTATCCCTCTCCTATCCGCATTCTATTCTGTCTGCATTCTGAAGGCTGTCCATTGATCCAAATATCTATTCCTGTTGATGCAAGCATTACACGCTTTTCTGGATTCACGTGAGCACAAAGAACGAAGAGATCATACTGAGGGGACAAGAACACACACACCATCGGATTCGCCACTGTTCTGCGAAATCCAGGTTCCATCTTTCAAAGTTTTAGTTAGAACTTATCAAATAAAGTAGTTAATCACTTTATTTCAGTTATTTCCATTCTTGATATTGCCAGGGAAGTTGTGGGGATTGATAGTTTCTGAGAAACTATGATTCATTCCTCACTTCTGAGGTAGGATCGAGAATCTTGCAAATAGATTAGTTATTTCGTTGTTTAGAATAGATATACGAAATTGCACAGACAAATAGCTACACTCGGCTATTTTGTTTGTTTTACGTTATTAGTTTAGTTGTCAATTCTAAATATTTTAAATAGCTGCTTTCTTATAAATTGCCAGAAAATACAAAAAGAAATTATATATGCTAGAAGTGTACTTAGATTTTACTTTATTATAGTTTGTTTCATTACTGCTTTTGCATGACAATTACGGGACCTAGGGAGCCCAGGGAATACATTTTCGAGCCAATTGTGCCTCAGCCCAATATCGTAGTGGCAATAACTGACATTGACCAGAACCTTAGGATACAAGTCTTCCAAACAACAAAAACTTCCAACGAGTCAGTCACGATTGAGAGGATTAAACATAGAAGGCGACCAAGCACACACATTTTGGTCAAATCAGCCAAACTACAGGTTATCCTAGAAAACATCTGCATGACTTTGTAGAAGGATTTGAAAGAGAACAAACATTCGGGTGTGATCCTTTAGTTCCACAGCCAGATGCGGGAGACACCCTCGTAGACATAGATACCAGCTTAAGAATTCAAGTTGCTAGAACACACATGAGGTATTATGAGAAAATCACAAAATTGCTGATTCTAAACATAGAGGCTGAGAAAGCATATGATTCTTGGATACTAGGGATTGGGAATTGATCTCGCGTATGACCATAACAGACCGCAAAAACCGAGAGTCTACGGTTGTGATCCAAAATCCTGACCTAACGAATCCATAAGAGAATTAGACATAGACACTGGCCTACGCACACTAGTATTTTAGTCTACTCCGATTCCACCTATCATCATTCAACAGTTATCCCTACTAGACACAATAGCTAATGAAGCTAGAGAATTTTGGACTAGGCCAGAGAATCGTCCATAGAGTTGACTATATTCACCATATGACCCTATCAGGAGAAATACACGAAACCATCCCGGGTCATTTTCCACGCATCCCACAACCCATAGATCGAATCATGCCAGAGCTCGATATTGATTGGAGCCTTCGAGTAGTCATCCTGGCTGATCGATCTATCACACCGGTCTAGGTTAGAAGGGCCTTCTTTGCCTTAGATTCACAGATTCCATTAGTGCGTGTCGAAGATATTAGATTTCCTAACTAGTCTATCCGTATACTACCTGTATTCCATCCCCACCGGCTGTCTCGGCATGACCTCGGGAGGTCGGGTACGCGGAAGAGTCACTTGTAGATTCCCACGCTCGCTTGTCGCTTTTCCGGCGTACAAAATTGGTGAACCCGACGTGAACCTTACAATTGCTTCACCTTCTCTCTGAGAAGTTTCATCTTATCCAAATCACCTTCGCTCCTTCCCATTATTCTGCGGGTATTCATATACCCCCCGAATATGTCGGGATTCGATGCATATGGAAGACCCCTCCTGGGTCTCGAGGCATACTATGCCCAACAGAATAGGCAGTCATCACCCTCACTCTCAATGTGGGGCGACAACTATTCAACTAATCAGTTGTCAACGCAAACGCCAAGGACTAGATATAATTCGTCCTTCCAAGCAGAGGGGTTGGAGCAACTCGCTCAAACACAAACAAAGCCTTCAGGCTCAAACAATATGACATTGACTGGAGAATCTGCTTCATCTCCTCAGGTGTTACTTAGACCACATATTAGTAGACAATCAGATCCATACTCAGTTCTAGATGACGAGTACTCAATACGTTATCCTAGGAGTGAACAACGCTCTCAAGGCATGTACCCACCTGTAGGAATTTTGCAAATACAGCCCGAGTTCTCTCCTCAAGAAAATACCTCTATGCCATCACGTATAGAAAATACTCTCAGAGATGCTTGGCAGGATAGTGATCAGTTCATAGCAGGATATCACATACCTCCGCAAAGCCATGTTATACAACAAACGCCACCAAGGCACGATATCGTGACTTCACCAAACGAAGTCATTTCAACTCTAATAGAAAAGGTTAGAGGATTAGAACTTGCCCAGGAAAGTCAAAATTTGAAATTCATACAAACAGGGAGTTCCAATCTTCTGCACCATCCTAGCCAAGTAGATCTTCTCACAGGAGTAGGTACGTTAGGTATGACTCCTCAGTATTCACAACAAGTGCCAACTAGACCCACTATCGCTAGCACTGTTCCTCCTGGTCTAGTACAGAGCAATCCATTCCTGGATAGTACCCCTTCGTACTTAAACATGTACTCCAAATCGCCACAAGGGGATATGTACTCATCCCCCGGCATGTTTACTCAAATGCAGGGATTGCCTTATGCCCCTGCCAATGCGTACATTACGCCATATCAACAACCCGTTCCGCCACCGCCTCCTCAACAGACACCGTCAATGGTTGAAACATATGCAATAGGGACTTATTCAGAATATTTAAAGGAGCCCTTAGATTTCGCCATACGAAGCGTTATGCTTCCAAGGCCTCTTCCCGATTTGCCCAAATACAAAGGAGAAGGAGATCCGAATGCGCATATCAAAGCTTACGCTACAGCCATTCGAGAATTACTCCCATGGGATGGGGTTGTTGCTAAAATATTCCCCAAAACGCTGGAAGGCATTGCCCTCGATTGGTATTACAGAATACCCGAGGCTTCCATACATTCATTCAAACAACTCGTGTCTGAGTTCATCAAAGCCTTCGACATGAACAAACTATTAAGGACAGGAATCAGGGAGTTCTTGCACATCAAGCAAGAACATAACGAATCTGTCGCCCATTTCATCCAAAGGTGGCGCACAGTCCTTTATTCCTCGGCAAGCGCTCCAAACATGGATCAGATGGAGCTATGCGATTTATTCCTTCATTCTCTTAGCAGAGAAGTGAAGGAAGAAGTCCAGAAGTTCCCACTAAGGACTTATGACGAAGTACTTGAGAGCGCTCTATGAATAGACCAGGCAGCAATAGATAGTGGTCATAAGACGTATGGAGCAAACGGGAGGTTAATCACCTCTACTCAAAATACTACAACTATCACAAACGTCAATCAAGGACCCAAAATCCTTAACAAAAATCATGGGGTAACAATGGATGGGGTAACCGACCAGCCCAAGAGGGTAAATGTTGTTAATACTCCGTCACAAACAAACAATCGCGAAACAACAATTTTACCCCGACGGTCAATACGGTGGATTTTAATAATCCACAACAACAACAACGGTGAAATCCCATGCAAGGACCAAGCCAAAACTCCTTTGGTTATCAAAACCAAAGTCAAAACCAGAAACAACAAAACTTTAGTCCTAATAGGCAACAGTTTGATCGGAATTTTAGGCCACAATACACACCAAACCAACAAAACGGGAATTACAACCCCAATTCTTATTGTGGTTTCCATAAAATTTGGGGTCATGACACTAGAACGTGTCGTGACTACAACAAATTCATGCAACGCTTGCCAAATGAACAAAAACAATTTTTTATGGATATGTTCTTAGCAGATCCTACGTCACCAACGGCAAGTACCTTCGCAGGGGCAGTTTCCCCTCAGAATGCCCCTCTCAAGATCTTTAATGATCCACTCCCAAATCATGATAGCGATAGGTTGAAACCAACTGGAACAAACAAAGGTGCAATAACAGGAAACAACGATCACGAGGCCTCGACTTCGCTAAATCCGTTAGTTGCGCCACAACTAGGAAGTCAACCACGACCTAAGGTAGTTGGATTAGTGGAGTTAGACTCCGAATTACCCGTTGAAGCAATTACGAGGACACGAGAGTATTTCTCTCAACCAAGTCCAAGCCATCTGCCGGAAGCAGATAACATCCAGCAAACCGTAGCAAAACCTATGGGTGCTTACGATCTAATTAATGATCTAACAAAAACCTTCTTGCATATTTCATTCCTTGATTTACTAAAAAACTCCCCTGCACACAGGGCTGCTCTTTTAGAGGCATTAGGTTTGGGTCATTTAATTAGTATCACTCCACCGCCAGAAGCACAAGTAAATCATATAGACTTTGATGTTTATCCTCCGGGACAGGCGGATAGGGATGTCGAATTCATATTCGAAATAAGTAAAATGCCTACAGATGCTGAGATCGCACGCCAAGGCGATCCAGCCTTACACTTGCAAGTGCAGGTTTATAATAATTATGTAAAACGGGCAATGGTTGACGATGGAGCTGCGGTCAACATAGTCCCTTTCTCTTTTCTCCAAAAATTGGGATATGGTGAAACAAATTGTTCTACTACACGAAATACCTTGAGAGGCTATGATAGCCTTAAAGCCACTTCAATAGGAACTATAATATTACTGGTCACCTTAGGACCTAAAACAATCCTAACTGAGTTTTATATTATAGATCGGGAAACCAATTATAATATGATCCTCGGCCGACCATGGATACATCGAATGAAGGCAATCCCTTCCACGCTATTTCAAGAAGTAAGATTCTTGCATCTAGGAAAGGTATTTGTAGCCAAAGGTGATCCAAAGCCATTTGACGTACATTTAGCTGATTTAAAGAAAAGACCAGGTGTACACTCAGAATTTGAACTTCCAACAAACCAACTTAATAAACCCACTGACTCAAAGTCAAAAGAAAAGTTGGTACCTACGACGGATCTTGAAACCATCAGCGTAGCCAAAACAACCCCAATTCCTGGCGGTAAAACTAAAGAAACTGTATCATTAGGGACTACTGCAAAAATCGTTGAATTAATAGAACAAGATTTACCAATGTTCTTACCATTTGATTCGGCAGGTATAGGATATTCCTTAGGGGTTGGCTCTCTTCCAGCAGAAGATCTTTGCATGGTCGAGGTAGAATGCGCAAACACAATGAATAACCCAACCTCCATATTCCCAGCTAAGTATTGGACACTCCATTTTGATGGGGCTAGATGCCGTTACGGAGCAGGGGCAGGTATAATTCTTACCTCGCCAGAAGAAAAAGTCATGCCATTTGCCTTCAAGCTTAATTTCGAATGCACAAACAACAGCGCTGAGTACGAAGCCCTCCTCCTTGGTCTCACCTTAGCCAAAAGAATTGGTATTGATAATATCAGAGTTTTAGGAGACTCACAATTAGTGGCAAACCAAGTTTCAGAGGTATATGAAACTAAAGCCAAACATTTAAAACTCTACAAAGATCTTTGTATTAAATTTAAGTAAGGCGTTTAACTTCATATCCATTGAAACTATCCCGCGAGAGAAAAATCTCCTCGCTGACTCGATAGCAACTTCAGCGTCACGTTTTACTCCAAGCAATGAGCTAGAAGACACTCACTTCACAGTATCCATTCGTGACGAACCATTAATAAAAACAATGACAAACCCTCTTTCTAGTGGAAGTGAATCTACCATCCTAGACCATGTTGGAAACGATGCGGCTACCTTGGATTATTTAAATGCCTATGCAACATTACATCCTTCTTATCACATGCTAGATTTATCCCTGATTCCACATTCGTCTTCCTACTTCGAAAATCCTCTAACGAATCTTCCCTCACAAAGGAACCTAGCATATACGCAATAGAAAATGGGGATGATTTGGCTTTACCTCCAGCACCACCTGAGTTCGAAGAGGGTAACGCCTCTTTAATCGAAGAAACGATCGATGTCAACATCGGAACGGAAGATGAACCAAGGATTTTTAAACTGGGATCTTCGTTAACCCCAGAAGAAGTGGAAATACATACTCAAGTTCTCAAAGAGCATCAGAAGGCATTTGCATTTAATTATAAAGAAATGACAGAGTTGTACCCCACATTGCGGTACACAACCTCGTCACTAAATCGATGCAAAGCCGATTAAACAAAAATCAAGACCCATGAAACCCAAAGTAGCTCTCATGGTAAAAGAGGAGGTGATAAAACTCCTTCAAGTAGGATTCATCAAGCCAGTTGACTACTCCCAATGGGTATCAAACATCGTTCCCGTTCTCAAGAAGAATGGAAAGATACGCATCTGCATAGATTTCCGGGACATTAACAAAGCATGTCCTAAGGATGACTTCCCATTGCCATCTATCGATGTCATTGTTGATGCAACAGCTGGGTTTGAGCTTTTGTCTCTCATGGATGGATTCTCGGGATACAACCAAATCAGAATATCCGAGCAAGATCAAGCTAAAACCACGTTTATAACTCCTTGGGGAACCTATTGCTACGCTGTTATGCCATTCGGTCTTAAGAATGCTGGTGCTACGTACCAGCGGGCCATGACATACATATTTCACGATCTAATTCATAAAATCATGGAATCTTACGTGGATGACTTATTGGCTAAGGCCAAAAAGTGCTGTGACCACCCTGAAGTACTCCGCATCATTCTTTCACGCCTAATAGAATACGGGGTTACCCTAAACCCAGAGAAATGCGTCTTTGGTGTAACAGGAGGAAAGCTCCTAGGTTACATCATATCGTCATGAGGAATCGATGTTGATCCAACCAAAATTCGGGCTGTCCTTGAAATGGTCCCACCTTCAAGTGAATCTGGAATCAGATCATTTCTCGGAAAGCTAGGTGCAATCCGGAGATTTATCCTGGACCTAAGCTTCGCCGTTCATCCAATCAACAATTTACTCAAGAAGGATTATAGTATTGATTGGACTGAAGATTGCAATGAAGCTTTTGATGCAATTAAATGTTTTCTGTTATCACCACCAACGCTAATGCCACCTAAGCTGGATCGCCCGTTAATCCTATATTCGCGAGCTACCAATGTCTCGCTGGCCTGTATGTTGGCCCAAGAAGACGATGACAAGAGAGAACGTGTGATTTATTTCATTAGCCGAACATTGCTCGACTATGAAAAATGCTATACGCAGGCAGAACGAGAATGCCTTTCCATAGTCTTTGCTACTAAACGCCTAAGGCATTACATGCTGAATCAAGAAACGAAGGTCATGGTAAAGACAGACCATTTACGGACTTTTCTCACACAAGGATCCTTGTCCAAAAAAGCTGGACGTTTTATAACCTTGATGGGAGAGTTCGAATTAACTTTTGTAAACCAAAAGTCAGTTAAAGGACAAATCATTGCGGATTGGTTAGCTGATAATCCATTAGACGGTGGCGATTTAGTAGATTTAGACTTTCCAGATGAATGCGTATACTACGTCGAAACCCGACCTGCTATATCTGAGTGCCCTTGGTACGCTGATATCATTAGCTATATCATGGACCATAGGTATCCGGAAGGAGCTACACCGCAACAAAGAAGGTGGTTACGCATTATCGTAGCTAAGTACGTCATTATAGAGCAAGTTCTCTATCGAAGGCGTTCGATGGAATGCTCTTAAGATGTGTTGAAACAGAAGAATCCAAGAAGATTCTCTTTGAATCTCACAGCGGAGTATGTGGAGGCCACTTCGGTGGCCATGCCACCGCTCGAAAATACATCGAATGGGCTATTTCTGGCCCACTCTAGAACACGACACGATAGAGTTCGCACGCAAGTGTCATAAGTGCCAAGAATTCTCTCATGAGATTCACATGCCAGCACAAGCTCTGCAACCAATCGCTACTCCATGGCCCTTTTCTACATGGGGCCTAGACTTAATAGGGAAATTCTCTCCCTCATCCACAGACGGCCACAATTTTATAATTACGGCCACTGAATATTTTACCAAATGGGTGGAGGCCATGCCTCTTACTACCATACCTAGTTCAGTAATCGCCAAGTTCATCTTGAACCAAATCATTTGCAGATACGGTATCCCGCAAATCATTATCTCAGATAATGGAACTTCTTTCAAAAATGAAGAAGTTCGTGAGCTATGTAACAAATTCAAAATAAGCCATCATACGGCTTCCTTGTATTATCCCCAAGCCAATGGGCAGGCTGAAGCAACAAACAAAACATTGAAATCCATTCTCCTTAAAACGGTGAAAGAAAACAAGCGAGATTGGCACTTGAAGTTATACCCCTTGTGGGCCCACCGAACCTCGATCGAACACCAACAGAGAAACTCCTTTCTAACTCGGTATTTGGGGCGGCAGTTCTCCCACTTGAGGTCGAAATACCCAGTCTCGCATTTCACTCTGAGGATTGGATGAAGACGCTTACAGAGAAGCATGTCTTTCCCAACTAGAAAGCCTAGATGAAACTAGATTAGATCTTTGAACAATGGCATAGAGCTTATGCTTTGACCGAATGTGTCGGCAGTATAACAAGAAGGTTTATGAGCGTGACATATACGAAGGTGATCTAGTTCTAAGACTAGACAAAATGTAGGATCGACAAGAAGACCGGCGAGGAAGGAAATTAAATGCCATTAAACCAATTTTCCGCTTAATCTCAACTCCCACGACCAAAAAATTGGCGACAGTCCATCCAAAAACTCAAGTTCATTTCCAAACTTAGTAATTGCCAAGTCACTTGCCAGTTAGTTTCTTAAGCTTCCGCCATATACTGTCCCTCATCCTTATCCTTCCCATTTATTGCCATAGAGAATAGCGCCCATGGTTCGCCACCCTTGAAAGGCCCCTTCCCATAAACTCTTAGTTAGCTAGGTTAGTATCTTGGGTTAGAGTTTTAGGGTAATAACCATGCTTAACCATTTTACACTTAGTTATTATTTTAGGATCATAACACATAGCCTAGGTCTAGGTTAGACAAACAATAACCTAACCTAGGGGTTAGATTATTGTTAGTCTAACCTAGACCTAGGCTATGTGTTATGATCCTAAAATAATAACTAAGTGTAAAATGGTTAGCATGGTTATTACCCAAAACTCTAACCTAAGATACTAACCTAGCTAACTAAGAGTTTATGGGGAAGGGGCCTTTGAAGGGTGGCAACCATGGGCGCTATTCTCTATGGCAATAAATGGAAGGATAAGGATGAGGGACAGGCATATATGGCGGAAGCTTAGCGGCGGCTAACCTTGCGACTTGGCAATTACTAAGTTTGAAATGAACTTGAGTTTTCGATGGACCTGCCGCCAATTTTGGCGGTCCGGTGGGAGTTGAGATTAAGCGGGAAAATTGGTTTAATGGCATTTAATGTTTAGGGAGTCGAGCCCGGAGCTCGCGAAACGGCATGCAAACGAGAAGTTGGAAGGTTTGTTTGGTGTATCGCGATTTTCGGTCTTCTCTCTCTCTCTCTGCTAGTTTACTGGTTCATCGCACCAGTTCTCTTTGAGTTGCATGGCGAGAATGAATTTCTCTGGCTCTTTTCTCTGCCATGGAGGATATATTGTAAATGGGACAGCGAAATTTTGTTGGTCGCTGTATTTGGGAAAAAGAAAAGGAAGTTTGAGCTCTTCCTGTGGTCTTCTTCGGAAATTCGATCAAAATACAGGCATGCTAGGCCCTATCCTTTAAATATTTTGCTGTCTTTCAAATGTCTTCATTAAAACAACTCTGTTCATTTGTTTGTGAAGATTAGATAAATTTTCTATGAAGATTTAATTGATTTTGGCTCTGTATCTCTTCTGGTTCGATTTTTGGCAATTTCCGCTTGTTGGGTGTTTGTTGAAATCGAACTTCAACTCTGTTTGTTGTGTATTCCTTCTGGTTTAAATATGAGAGATTTATATTTATAAAGGTTTGAATGCTCGGCCTGTTTGGCGAGAGCCCGTCGAATATACTTGTGAAGGGTATAGATCACTGTTTTGCTGTCGACTTTTGATCGTCAATGCTGTTGTGAGACAGTAGGGAAGGATACTGGTGTACCATTTGATTGTTCGGTGTTTTTGAAGATTTTCGAAACTCTGTCGTGGTTTTGTTAACAGCGACTAATGATACTTTGTGGGTTTCATTGTTTTCTAATTTCTGGCTTGGAATAGGCAACTGTTGTGTTACCGTAGTCTTTAACGACTCAGCGGAAGTGTTTTCCTTGTTGTGGTGGAAACGGGATTATTGCTGACTGTGTACAATATATACATCTTTACTTCGTTTACCGACTCAGTGGATTTCATGATTGAATCGTTTATAGTAATCTACTGTTGTGAATGTAGATTCATCTTGAGTTTTGTTATTATATTGTCGGGGAAGCCTTGTGGAAAAGACAGGTTTTGTGGCTACTGTTATTGTAGTAAATACTGAGTATTGACTTTATGTGGATGTATTGCCTTTCCTTGTGAAAATTGTTCGAAGGTTTCGAAGCAGCTCAGTTTATTTCATTGTTTTGGAATGAGTATATTGATTTGCTTATACTTGTTTCATTCGGAATGTTTGTCTTGAATGGCATGGAAGGATTTATCAATTAATTCTATTTTATACTGTTGTTGGGTTTGTGATTATGGGCGCAAATCCGTTATCAGTATGTAGTGTGTATTAGTGGATTTATTAGGATTGAATTCTGAACGACTGTGAGGAGACGTTTCGATGTTCTATTTCTATTTTGGTCACTGTTCAAGTTAAAATGTGTATATATAGTTGTTAAGTGTTGATCCAGTGACTTGAAGGGAAAATCTGTACTGAAGACCTCTGTATTTTCTTGGAGTACTTTGTGTTGCATGTTGCTTTGGTGGTACAGATTCCTTAGGTGATCAACTACATATTCAACCTGTTCTATTTGTGCTAAAATATTGGCAGAGTACAGTCGGGTTTCTTGGTTGAAATAAGAGCTTGATTGTTTGTCTGATTTTTTATATGCGTCATTGATGACTGTTTTCGTGTTCTGGCCCTGTTTGGGTGAGTTGCACTAGGGATTTGCATGCACCAAGGTAGGGATCGATTGATGGTGTTCCTTTCCGTTTGTTCAGTCCGATAGACTGAGAAAGTATAAGTATGCTAAGTTCCTTTCTGTTTGTTCAGTTCGATTGACTGAACATGAATTGGAACCAATGTGTGGTCATCATAGCATAGTTTCTCGGAAACCTTAAAAGGCTTAATGTTATAGAGTTGTTGATTACAGCAATACGCTTGAAGTTCTTGATTTCGAACTTGGTTCGAAAGCCTTACTGTGTTTAGGAGAAACTAGTTTTGGACATCAGACTGATTTATGGATTGTTGTTGTGTCAGTTGCTGTCTAGGAGTTTGCCGTGTTCTATTTCTTAATTTAGAACAGCGATCTGGCTTGCGGCTTGTCTAAATTGTTCATTTATATTCTGGTTGAATGTTTTCATAGGTGAAGGCGGTTCAGTGATGAACTTAATTGAAAGGAAGTATGAATGGATTGGCTCTTTCTCTTCCTTTATTCCAATTTGGTTGATGTTTGTTTAACAGTGGGAAATTAATTTGGTAACGTTTTGGTAGGATTCCAAATTGTTATGTTATTTCCTTTTTGGAAGAATGCAACAATCTGACCAGTGTCGTGATTTGGATTCAATGATTGTTTATATGCATTCGTTCTTGTTTCTTTAATATTTGATGAAATATTAGAAAGTGTTTAAGACTATTCTGTAACAATGATAGAGTTACATGTTTGTAATCATTTTGTATTACAAGGACATAGTCTGAATATGTTTTCTTATTTGGATATTTGATCTCATTTAAACAGGGTGTTTAATGGAAACAATTGATGGATTGCAATTGTTTTAAAAGTTGGTGCTTATCATGCTCAGTTCATTGAACTGACTCATGTTGACTATTTTTGCAGATGGTTGCCGTAAGAGGTAAAACAATGCAGATCCGGCAGTCTGATCAGATAGTTTATTTGATTTATAAAGAATTACAGCTTGAGTTTATAGATGTACTATATGTGAAAAGATGTTTCTTTTCCGTTAGCATTATATCAAATATGCTGTTGCATATATGTAATTGTATGAGTTTTGAAAGGAATGAAAATAAGCGTTTGATACTTATGTGTTGTATTCTATTCTGAAGGATGAGCTTCTTCGGTCTATGTAACGAAGGGGCATACTTATCTTTGTATATTATGGATGCTTTTGTGATTGACAATGAAAGCTTGTAAGTAATTAGACTAAATTCTTATGAGTATTTAGTAGTTCTGATTTGTTCTAGCAAAAGCAATATTGTAATTTAATTATTGTCTCTCTAGAAGATAGGTTAAAAATTGAGCCTAAAAGAGAACGCTGAACGAGCTGGATTGAATTACTAATCCCTAGTCCTAAGTATACCAGGACAATAGTAGATTGGATTCTTAATCATTCATAGCTTTAAAATGAAAAGTATGATATGAATTCAGTTAAGAGAACTGATAGGCAATCAATGGAGTTTCAGGTGGCAATCTCAAGCATAGGTTATGAGATATTGTCTGAATCTGTTGCTTAGAATCAGATGTATTCTAATGACTCCTTGATAGAAACTAGACCTTAATACCTCTACCAAGTAATGGATTAATAGAGGAGGGTCGTCTTAAGAAAATGAATCCAGGGATTTGGAAAGGCTAACCTTAGGGAAAAGTCTTAAAAAGTAATTTAAACTCTAGTGCGTAACGCTTGTTTTGGGTAGATCTTCTCGAGGCGGATCTAAAGGTTGACGGCATAAAGTCGACTGCAGGGCTGTACCTCCGAGAAGATTAGGATCTTCTCGAAGTTACAACAATGCAGGTGACTTATGGCGACACCCCTTGCATTGATCGTTGAGATTTACACTTGATTTCGCACGAGTTACCCTGGGACCGATTAAGAACGTGGTCATGTTATGTGACTGCCTCGGAGATTTGGGGTGTCATGACACACTGGTTGAACTGCAAGGTTGAACCAGTATGTCATCATATCCCTAACCCTCGTGGGTATCCATATAACATTATCACCTTGTTAATCTGCCTCCGAGTGATTCAGTTGTGGAAGGAAGGACTGACAGTAATCAGTATAAGACATTCTATATAACATATGAATGGGGTGAAGGACGTATTCCAGATTGACGAGTATGCCGTTAAGGAATACGAGACATGAACAGTATGTTTCAAATCTTTGGCCAAAGTATCGCAAGCTGCTGATTGCGTTGTCCTGATTCACCTAGTCTAAGGGATGAGATGCCGATGAATAATGGTAACAGTTATTCAGTTAGATTCCTTGGACAGAGCATTCTGAATTCCCAGATTAGGGAAGAGAACCGCAAGAGTGATGTGTTAAATAAAAACACCGACTCTTATTACTCATGAATAGATCGGTAGATTACCGAGTCATGGAATGAATAGATCGGAAGTACTCCGAGTCATTACAGCTGCATATGGTTGCTTGTTATATGAATGGTTATTTGAATTGTGAGTTCTAAATTATGTATTTAGAACCAGTATGCAATTATCAAAAAAAAAAATTCTCTTGTTCTAAAGTTAAAAATGAGGATGTTACACATAGAGCTTATGCTGACCGAATGTGTTGGCAGTATAACAAGAAGGTTTATGAGCGTGACATATACGAAGGCGATCTAGTTCTAAGACTAGACAGCCGGATCGACAAGAAGACCGGCGAGGGAAGGAAATTCCGGCCCAAATGGTTAGGCCCATACCGAGTCACAAAGGATTACGGAAATGGTGCATACCTCTTATGCACGCTAGAAGGTGAGGAGTTTGGCGAAACAGTCAATTCCCTTCACCTCAAACGTTTCTATGCATAAGGCGGCTAACGTTACTTATATAACTATCTACATTGCATTTTCATATAGATTAGGATCATTTTGTCCACTTGTTCTTACACAAATCGTGGTCAAGGAATCTATTCTCAAAGCAATTTATTTCAAACTCGTGATGTTTCTGGCATAGAATTCTTTAATCATACCTCTCCATCTTCGATATCATCAAGTCATCTTGGAATCTTTTATCAAATAAAATCAAACATGACGAAGTCCTAACGGTAACCATACCAAGATCTGCAAGTTTGTTCTCGCTTGGATTTCTTCTTAGGATAGGTGTCTTGCCTATGGTCTGTTCTAGAAGCTTCATGGTGTCACATCTATCCCATATATACATCTCTTTGGAAACAAGCATATACTGACATTTTACTCAAAAAGACAAGTCAAAAAGTGATTAAACAAAATTTTTTATTTTTACACATTTCCTTGCCCCACCAACCTTCGGTGATGAGCTTACGTCTCTTACTAGTGACGTAGGGTTGGGAAAGGATGGAAATGCCCTTACTCGCCTACGCCTTGCCCACGGTGATAAACCCACGCTTCTTACTAGTAGCATGGGGCAAAGTGTAGGGGGTCCTCCAGACAATGCAAATGTTAAAAGGTCATAAATGAACTATTCAAACTTTGAGTCAAAAACAAATGAATCAAGTATTCAAAATTCCAAGAGAGTTGAAAATCCTAAAAACCAGATTTTGTCTACTATGTGGCCATCTACGGGTCTAAGTCTGGATAAACCGCAAAAACAAATTGCACCCAAAACTATGAAGTCATTCGTAGAGTAAGCTTGTAGCTTCCAAATTGGTTCCACCAAAACTTCATCTGTCTTTCATCACTATCATTTCAAAAATCTTCATAACTTGCGCCCTTCTTGGCTCTTGGTGATGAGCCCTCGCATCTTACTGGTTGCGTGGAGTTAGGAGCGGGGCAAGTTAATCTGTTCATCATACTGGTTGTTTTCATCACTGTGCCAAAACAAATACAAGTTATCCAAATTGCTAATAAAAGTTAAGATTCAAGATCACAGTATATCTACAATATCATATATCAGCATCATGAAACACAAAAGGAAAGAAAACATTTGCATCATCTGTTTTCCATTGCATACATTCTAGAAAGCATATAAAACATACATCGTAGTATGCACAAAGCAGTTGGGAATAGAAAGGACGCGCATGAGTGACAAGCTTTTGACCCAAAAATCGACGCATATATATAAATAATCAATGTTTGTATACAATGCCATCATGCACTAGGCATGGTCAAAACGCTCAAAGAGCCCGTGATACACAAAAGAATCTATACTACAAAAATACATAGGAGCCAAGTGGCCTCTCTCGGCCCTGCGCGATCCCGCCGAAGGTGCGCGCCTCACCTAGGACTCGGCTATGCTTTGGCGCTCGAATGGACGGAGGGCTCGGGATCTCGAGGAGCAGCCACGGTCTCGCCATGAGAGTGGCTCCTCATAAGGCGCTCGACTGTCCTATAGCCTGCCAACTCTATACGGAGAGTCGCCACCATCTTGGCCACATGCCAAACGGGAGCGAAGACGTCGGTGTGCCTGCCGGCTGCTGAGGGCTCCCCGACATCTACAGATAGCTCCGCACGGGTCTTATCCATAGGGATCATTAGAGAATCAGTGCATACCCTACAGATTAGATCCCACCACTCGTCGACAGTCTCTACAAAATAAAGAAGAAAGACGAATTAGAAACTAGGCAAAAGGCTAAAATGTGCAAGATACAAACATAGGAAGGGTCAGCAATTAAAAACAAATCCTAAAACAAATAAGCATTGAAAGGAAGAAATGATAACTTACTCGGATCGCCAGGCCTCCAAGATGGGTCACTAGGGCCAGCACCCGCTGCAGATGCCGCTGCCGACTGAGGAGCTGCTCCTGTAGTTGGGGCAACATGACGCCCCGCAACGGACTCATCATCTCCACCATGGCCCTAGGAGAGTGGCTCCTCGGAAACCAGAGTCTCTCTCTCTACACTCTGCTTTGCCCTCTCCGCCTGCATGATATCCTGAGTGTCATGCCACTCAGGATCACTCTCATCCGTCTGCTCCTCCGACCCTCCCTCTGTGGACTCCTCAGAATCGGAGTCAATATCTATAGGGTCATCGCTACTATGAGCAGGACCCGCGGTAATCCGAAGTAAAGGTGCCCGAGGCGCACCAGCTCTCCCTCTGGCCCGAACTATCCCCCTGGCTGCAATAGGAATGCCAGGGGTAACCACTGTCCAACCACGGCCTCTAGGCCCCCCTCTAGCCTCCCGAACTAATCTGTAAACTGGTGCTACTGGAGGAAGCATGCCCACATATGGGAGGCCGAACTGCTGAGGAACTCTGCTGAAAGGATGTACCTCCACCCGTCCCACACGGTCAATAAGCTGCCCTGTGATGGAGCAGGAGACCAATGTCATGGCCTCCTCTCCCCATACGCCGGCCATAAGCTGGTACGGTGTGGCCTCCATGTCTGCTGTAGTGAGGGAGGCTACTGGCTGATGAGGTGCTCTAAGCACCGACATATCTGACCACCTGGCTGCCCTCACAGCCCCAGGATCTGCCACCTCCACGCCTCTGCCATAGGGAATGAAGCGCTCATACACCCAACTCATAACTAGAGTGGGGTGACTCAAAGACTGTCCCTGTAAACGGACCACCCTGTATAAGTCATGATAGGTGGTCCCCAAAATGTCTGCCCCCAGTGCGTATATCCGCCATGCCCCTGTCTGTACAATGATGGGGGCCTAGCGGTATAACAAAGTCTCCCCTCCCTTGTCCCCGATCGGTCTCCGCAAGGATCCCCACGATGGCTTTGTCGAAATACGGGGATGGGCAAAGAAGGGATAGATCGAACTCTCACCCCCTTCTTCGACCCCGTGGAGATGACTGCATCTCCCATATATGTCGCCCACTGTGCAATCTGTGCCCGTGAGCCTGCTGTCTCTAATGTAAGTCACCTCCCGATGATCGGGACCCCCAGAATGCGGTAGACGTCCTCTAATGTAATGGTCCACTCACCACGGACCCCTGGCAATCGGAAAGTGTTCCGATCTGCATCCCAGTATGAGAATAAGTCACAGAGTATGTGACTGGATGGAGCAACGTGAGGCACACGCGATATCCGCAATATGCCGGCCCTCTGCAATGTGTCCTCCTCATCTGCTGAGAGGGCATCCAATACCCCGGGCAGCCAGTCACACTCTCTCTCCCAGCTCCATCTAATGTACTCCTCTTCGCCTGCATACACCCAAAAACACACAAAACAGAGCAAGTTAGTATCTAAACGATATCAAGAGAATCATAAAAACATATAGAAATGCTATAAATACAAGTGTAAGTTTTCAAAAGAGGTCCTTTTGCATTCTATGCAAAACCGCTGCCACTGGGCGGGCGAGTTTTGTAGAACCGCCGCCTTGAAGGCGGCGGTCTCGTGATCGCCGCCTGGGCGGGGTGGCGGTCATGTAACCGCCACCCCCGGGGCGGCGGTCGTGGTCCGAAACCCAAGTGCGGGTTTTAACCCCAAAAAAGCCAAAAACTAGCAAAAAACGACCATTTTAACTAAAAATGGGGCCTACCCAGTAGGCGCCCCCCCTAGATGGACCTTTTAAGCCTAGCATTTTCAAAAATAACCCCCCAATGCAAATAATTTGCCATTTCAAATTTGAAGGGGGAAAAACACAAAATTGAAGAAAACCAACCTGTGATCTCGCAGGTGGCGTTCCCACACGTGGAGGCATGATCACTATCTCGCTGTGGACGTTTTGACTCTACTTGCGTAAGAAACCGTTAGCGTGGGCCCCGAGCTCAAAATATATCAAATCGACTCGCACAAATGAATAGGAAAATGGGCCCACTTTCATATATATAGCGCTCTAATTCGCTTTAAATACCCTTTTCACGGAGTTCGGAGTGCCGATGGAGGTAAGTTTCTATCCTCACACTAATGGTACGTCCTCTTCCCCTATTATTTTAGCGTTTATTTTCCAAATTATTGTATCTATCTCGCACTTGAGTTCTCCTTTTATTTTGTAGGTAGCGGGAATTTGGGATGGCGTCGTTTCAACACGCGGGCGTGTAAGGTATAACTTCTAACTTCCCATTTCGGGATGGCCATACTCGAACCCACCATTTTATGTCTCTTCATGGCTAAAACGCTTCTCCGAGGGGGCAATATGTACGTACCCAAAATTGTAAGGTACTGTACTGCGGGACGGTGTAATAAATACCCCAATGATGATGCAGGTCTCTTCGCAAGGTGTTCGGGATCCAGAAAAGCTTTACGGATATGCGTTAACATCCCGCATGCCCCGCTTAGCCCCCACGTGCTTTGTTTTCCCCTTTTCTCTCCCTTTCCTTAGCTTTTTGGTCTTGATGTGAAAACCGCCGCCTGCAGGAGGCGGTCTCATGACCGCCGCCCGAACAGGCGGCGGTCCTGAATCGCCATCCCGAGTAGGGCGGCGGTCCTTTACGCGTTTTCCAGAACGTTTCTTTGACGAAACGCACGCAAAATATCACGTTTCACCAGCTTTCCTTGCCGACTTGAGCTAGCATTTATGTTTTTGGTCCCCTGGAATAGTGTTTTTCCTTTGTTTATTGTTTAGGAGTTCTGTTTGGGTTTGATCTTTGGGTGTTTGAATTCCTATAAATGCATGGTTTGTGCACATGCAAATGGCCCCTCATTCTTGTTTCAACCTCACCATTTTCAGTAGTTTAGTCTTTTAGTTTGCTTAAGTTTGATAGTTTAAATCCTTTACATGTTTGGTTGCATTGCTCAGCTGTTGGTAAGCCACAGATCCAACTTGTGCAAATAGTATTATTGTTTTTGAGTAGAATAGTTTAGGCAGCCATTAAAGTTGCAGGTTTTTCTCTTCATACAGATTAGTTTCAAGTTCGACGCATTTTGTTGCATGATTCGCAGAGACCCGCTAGAATTGCATAGGCCAAGGTTTGTACTCTTGCGCTATCCCTCTCCTATCCGCATTCTATTCTGATCTGCATTCCGAAGGCTGTCCATTGATCCAAATATCTATTCCTGTTGATGCAAGCATTACACACTTTTCTGGATTCAAGTGAGCACAAAGAACGAAGAGATCATACTGAGGGGACAAGAACACACACACCGTCGGATTCGCCACTGTTCTGCGAAATCCAGGTTCCATCTTTCAAAGTTTTAGTTAGAACTTATCAAATAAAGTAGTTAATCACTTTATTTCAGTTATTTCCATTCTCGATATTGCCAGGGAAGTTGTGGGGATTGATAGTTTCTAAGAAACTATGATTCATTCCTCACTTCTGAGGTAGGATTGAGAATCTTGCAAATAGATTAGTTATTTCGTTGTTTAGAATAGATATACGAAATTACACAGACAAATAGCTACACTCGGCTATTTTGTTTGTTTTACGTTATTAGTTTAGTTGTCAATTCTAAATATTTTAAATAGCTGCTTTCTTATAAATTGCCAGAAAATACAAAAAGAAATTATATATGCTAGAAGTGTACTTAGATTTTACTTTATTATAGTTTGTTTCATTACTGCTTTTGCATGACAATTACGGGACCTAGGGAGCCCAGGGAATACATTTTCGAGCCAATTGTGCCCCAGCCCAATATCGTAGTGGCAATAACTGACATTGACCAAAACCTTAGGATACAAGTCTTCCAAACAACAACAGACTTCCAACAGGTCAGGTCACAGTTGAGAGGGTTAAACATAGAAGACGACCAAGCACACACATTTTGGTCAAATCAGCCAAACTACAGGTTATCCTAGAAAACATCCGCATGACTGTAGAAGGATTTGAAAGAGAACAAATATTCGGGTGTGATCCTTTAGTTCCACAGCCAGACGCTGGAGACACCCTCGTAGATATAGATACCAGCTTAAGAATTCAAGTTGCTAGAACACCTGTGAGGTATTCTGAGAAAATCGCACAATTGCTGATTCTAAACGTAGAGGCTGAGAAAGCATACGATTACTGGATACTAGGGATTAGGACTTGATCTCGCGTATGACCATAACAGGACCGCAACAACCAAGAGTCTACGGTTGTGATCCACAAATCCCACAGCCTAACGAATCCATAAGAGAATTAGACATAGACACTGGCCTACGCACATTAGTATTTCAGTCTACTCCGATTCCACCTATCATCATTCAACAGTTATCCCTACTAGACACAACAGCTAACGAAGCTAGAGAATTTTGGACTAGGCCAGAGAATCGTCCATAGAGTTGACTATATTCACCATATGACCCTATCAGGAGAAATACACGAAACCATCCCGGGTCATTTTCCACGCATCCCACAACCCATAGATCGAATCACGCCAGAGCTCGATATTGATTGGAGCCTTCGAGTAGTCATCCTGGCTGATCGATCTATCACACCGGTCCAGGTTAGAAGGGCCTTCTTTGCCTTAGATTCGTAGATTCCATTAGTGCGTGTCAAAGATATTAGATTGCCTAACTAGTCTATCCGTATACTACCTATATTCCATCCCCACCGGCTGTCTCGGCACGACCTCGAGAGGTCGGGTACGTGGAAGAGTCGCTTGTAGATTCCCACGCTCGCTTGTCGCTTTTACGTACAATGACATATTAATAGAATGCCATAGAAATCACATTTATACAGATACCACCTATAATGACATAAAGAGGGCTCGTTGAAGAAATGGTCATTTTTCTTTTTGGGATAGGTCGGAGGGTATTTTACATTCTCGAAAGATAGTCAAATATTTTTGAATACCGTAGATCACTTTGATGACTTTCAATAGTGATGATAGAAGCGAGTTCATTTTCGTGTAAAAGTTGATCTAATATATGAACGAATACAAATGGATTAGAGTTATCATTTGATTCTTCATTTCATAAGGGTATGAGAGATAATAAAGAATCCATGTTATCTCAAAACTTATTAGAAGATTAGAAAAGTACTTGAATGATGTAATGATTGAATTCTTTGAGGATAAATTGAATATTGGCTTTATACTTTTGTAGGATTTAACTTTTATATTGATAATCTCTTTTGATTTTATTAATGACAAGTTTTGAGTCTCCATATAGTTCAAATATTTGAACACCTAGCATGATGTCGGTTTGAAGACCCTTTATTAAAAAAAAACTTTCGGCCATGTTATTAGGACACTCAAAGTTAAATTTGAATGATATGAGAATAGGAGTGCCCTAGGGAGGTATGATGTCTTGATACTAACCCCTCCCCTTAATTGAAATTTATAACCATTGAAGAAGAGGTTCATTTTGATACGAGGGAATTAATTTTATTCCATAGTGTTGATAGATTCATTGGGAAATTATTCATGAGGTAGATGAGTGTCGAGTAAAGGTGCTTCAACAAGCTTGTTTGCAATGGCCTGCGCCTTAATGGACTTTTGTGATATAAACTCCAGGTTGAACTCAGTCATAAGAATAAGCCACTAAGTGATACAATCAATGTGATATGGCTTAGAGTGCATTTTTTGAGTGGGTTGAATCTTATCACAACATAGGTTTTATGATTGAGGATATATCGGCGTAGTTTTGAGGTTCCAAAATATAGAGAATGGCATAATTTTTCAACTTCGGTATAACAGATTTTGTATTCATGGAGTGTGTAAATAATGTAATAGATGGCTTATTCGTGACCTTGGTTATCACAATGAGCAAGAAGGGCCCCTATGGCATGATTTGTAGTGGATATGTAAAGATATAATAGTCTTCATGAGAAGATATGAGTATGGGTGGTGATAGGAAGTAATGTTTTAGTTCATCAAAAGATTTTTGACAATTAAGATCCCATTTGAAATCAACATACTTGCAAATAAGGCGATAAAATTTTTGACAAAAATCGATAGTTGAGTTACGAAACACTTGATAGACTACAAATTACCTTGAAGGCTACATAGTTATTTGAGGTTCGATAGAGGAGACATTTTGATGATTACTTTAATTTTAGATGGATCGACTTCAATACCTAGAATAGATATGATGAAACCTAAATTTGTTTTGGTGAGAACACCTGAAAACACACTTACCATGGTTGAGAAAATAAAATATTACATATTTTCACCGAATATTAAATTAAGGACATCAAGATGATCTTTAAGCGTTACTTATATTTTCCTAAGAGGTCATCAACATAGTCTTCTATGGTTTTGTTCATAAGATCATGAAAGATATATGTCATGACATTTCGATAAGTAGCTCCTACATTTTTAAGTACAAAAGGCATAACACGGTAGTAGAAGGTTCCCCAAGGGGTAATGAAAGATGTTTTTTGTTGATCGTCGGTGGTGATGAGGATTTCATTATAACTAGAAAAACTATAAATAAGGGAAAGCATTTCATGGTTGGTTTTTAGATTGAAGAGTTGATTGATGTTCGAAGAGGGAAATCATCCTTAGCATAGGTGAGGTTGAGATCTCGGGAGTTAGTAAAATTATGGAACTTTCATGAGGCTTTGGTTATGGGCACGAGTGTTAGAAATCTATTATGGATAATCAATAGGTATGATGAAATTAACATAAGTAAAGTGTTCTAACTCTTATTTGATAATAAGAGCTATGCGAGGTTGCATTCTATGGTAATTTCGTTAGAATAGTTTAGTTTTGGATAGGTTACAATATTGTTTATGATAATATTCATATCAATACGACATATCACTATATGACAAGGCAAAGGATTGACTATGTTTAGACAAAAATTTAGTGAAATCATTTAATTCTTGTGGATTTAGTACTGACCAACTTTAACTATATGGGGTTCTTTAGGTGTTCCTAAGTTAAATTCAAGATGGATTCAATGAGAAGGGTTAATGTTTTAGGTGAGAATTCTTTCTAAAGGAAATGGTCATCTGCACCCATGTGGGAGAGGATATCTTAATCATCATGACATTAAAGAATATTGATGGTAGGTGAATCTTCTTCAAATGAAAGAAATTGTTTTAGTGATGTGATTATATTGATAATTTAAATGTCCTAAGGATATGGTATTAGATAAAAAAGATTGGTGGGATGGATATTGTATCATCAATGTCCATGGGATCACCAGTTTTTTGGAAGGTGATGGTAGAAGATGTATCGAGAGTTATGTTCATGTGCGCTTGGGCTGCTGTCAAGCATCTTCAGATAAATGGTAAAGTTTCAGTAGAAGATGATTGCATTTGGGTCGAGACAAGGATCAAGATACACCCCTAAAGTAAAGACCTATCAACATAATCTAGGCGGTCAGCCAAACATGAGAACGACACTATGGTAGATGAGGTAGATGTGGAGCGAGTGGGTGTTCTTGTAAAATGTGTCTAAGAAACAAGGAATTCACTGGATTCAGCCTCTATAGGTAAGAGAGACAAAAGTAGGTCCGTATGATCTTGGGTAGCTATTGGAGAAAGGTCACCAAGTGATAACGGAAAATCTATTGGGTCCCGAATAGGTGCGAGAAGATGACGGGTACTCCTCGTGGGTGGAGGAGGTAAAATTGGTAGAACTCACTAGGTAGCGAAGCTCTAGGGAAATGATATCGGTGCTAACAGAGACTCCTCTCGCACGTGTATAAGGAGATGAAGGGCTTTCCTCTATGGGTAGAGGAATGGATAAAGTAGGTTCCTGTGCGGGTAGAGGATTTCCTCGATAGATGGGATAGGAAATATTTGGGAAACATGTGGTAATTCGGTAAAGATAACATGTACCTCATGTGTATTACTTTCATTGTGTGAGGCATTACTAGTTTGATCATTAGATGGGGAATGGTTAAGGAATGGTTTCTTCAAAATATTAACATCTTGATTGGCAGGTGCATTGGGGCTATCCAGGACTAACTCACCACTCTCAAGAATTCCATGAACAATGTTTTTAAAGGTGATACAATTGCTGTCACTATGACCATTTACATGGTGATAGTTATAGTAGTCATTTTCCCTGTACCAACCTTGGTATGGGGTGAGAGAGGTAAAAAATAGTATGTGGTTTGATAGGAGGAATTGTGATGGCATTAGCTTTAATAAAATTTTCTAAAATAGATGAATATGGTTCCCCATTGGGGTGTATTTCTTTTGTTCTCGTTTGAATTGGAGGACTTGGACCGGTGGTGGTGATTGGATGAAGGTTCAAAGCATTATTGGATGGATGGGCAAGGCCAGCCTTAAGTACACCATGCGTTGGCGTTCCTTGGCTTTGGAATAACTCATCTGAGGTTTCAAGGAAGAGGAAGTATTGTGTGATTTAAACAAGGAGTTCTTGTTTCGTAATTGTATCTTCTTCTCTTCGATGGCACAAATTTTGAGCTTACGTGCCATGGTGAAAGCCTCATCGAATGTGTAGAAGGTTTGCACCTATAAGGTAGGTGAGATATGTCTAGCACAAGCTCGTGTGAAGATCTCTATGAGTTCAGTTTATGGTAATTGGAAAGTGAGTTGGTTGATTAGGCTACACCAATGAGCGACAAAATCTGCGATAGATTCATCGTCATATTGACGCGTGGAATAAAGATCGGTCATGGTAACCTTCTTGATGACGTTAATCGAAAAATGATCCAAGAAGGCTTGGGATATTTGACTGAATGAGAAGATGGAATGTCTAGGTAATCCACTATACCAGCCAATATTGGACCATTAGGGACATGAGAAAGGTTCTCAAAAGTAGAGCATCATCATGGGAAATTAAGTAACACCCACGTTTGAAAGATTGCAAATGATGTTGGGTCTTCTTTCTTTAAAAGTGGTTAAACTTAGGCATCTCCCAAAGGTACGAGATATGGTCGAATGGAAATGGATGGGTGAATAGGCTCATTACAAATCTCGTCATAGGTGAGAGAATTACGGGAGCCAAAAACAGATGCTTCTAATGTCTGCATCTTGTCCATCATTAACTTGATAAAGTCATTATTAGGTTGTGAAGATTGGGTACCCCGGAGTGAAAGGAGGTTGTTTTGGGACATATGTAGAATATGACATTCCGTAATATGGTGGTGTCGAATAAGGAGGCATGAATTGAGAGATAGACATAGAGGTTATATATCCAGATCGAATGATTGATGAAATAAGAGGTGGTTGGTAGTATGTATGTGAGGGTGGGACACTCATAGTGACCCTGGTAGAGATGGGAGATAGAGATTGGGGAATAGAAAGGACAACGTTTTAAAATGGGGTAGAGGTTACCAACACAAAGGGTGGTAGCGTTGCAGAACTCGTATATATGAGACAACAGGTGTGGATGATGCTATGTTTTGGTGGTGGATGAAGGTATGGTGGAGACTATGGGTGCAATAGAGGTGGCGGATGTGGCGGTCAAAGCTGATGTGGGACCAAGATGTGACACAATTGGGGATAAAATGGGTGAGGCCACTCTGGTAGGAGGTGGAGCCAAGGTGGAAGTGATCATTAGGGATGGAGATAAGGATACGGGCATGCCATTGATCAATTGACCCAAGGCATCTCAAGTGGAAGCATGGGTGAAGTAGTGGCTCAAAGCGAGGGATTCTTATCTAAGTGTCATGTAAACTTTGTGTCGCCTCTAGGAATGGTGATGGGTTGATTGGGATCCGTGGATGATGAGATGGAAGGTGGTGAAGGACTAGGTGATGAAGGGCTAGGTGGGAGTGGTAGTTAACTAGTGTGAAATACGAGGGCACTTGCCTGACTACGGGTTAGCACCATGTGGATAGGAACTAATTTGGCAAGACTGTGTTATGTCTGAATGGCACAAAACACAACAGAACTAGGAAAACCGTCAACGGTAAGTGAATTAGGTTGGCTGGTGAGCTGTAAAAAAGCACAGGTGACCAACACCAGCTTAGGGTAAACCAATGCCGCTTAGGCTTAACTAATGCGATTCTCGTGAAAAACCAACAATGAGGTTAAATTATGGTCCCAAACCGACGATTTTTTCAGACAGACGAGATGTAAGGTGACTATGATCGAAATAACAACAATATGAAAAATGACAGAGCATTTTACAGCTTAAAAAGTGAAATAGGTGTCTTTTGGATAGGTATCCAAGAAGACTTTAGACCGACACCGGTTGGGTTAAACCGATGCCGGTTAAAGATAACCGTAGCTAGTTACTATGAAATTGAAACAAAGAATAAGAAAAATGGTTGTGATTTAAAAATCTAGTGTTGAATCAAACCCAAAAGTCTGAGAATGATGTAGATGTGGTCCAAGCACACTCAGATGAAGTCATAATACACCGACTATGATTGGGAGTGTGCAAGGAAAGACAAAAATAATGATCAAAGCTCTCACCTCAAAATGCAAATCAAGCAGAACACTAAGAAAGAACGTTCCTAGAGTGCCTATTCTATTACGTTTGTTTAGCTTATGCTATTTGTATGGACTAAATGTTATGAATAGAATAATAAAATTTCTTAGTGAGGAAGGCTTCCTATGAAGAAAGAATTCTAAAGGGTGAGGTTTCAGGAATGTTATGGCGGGGGCAGGCTTCGCTCTGAAGTATGACTTGACAGAGCAGTGAGTTGGGTGCCCACTATACTGTGATCGTGTGATCACCTATAGCTTCTTCCAGGTAAGATGTTGTTTAAGAATGTATGCATTTTGAATTTTTGTGTGGTTTGGTAAGACTCAGAGAAAGAGAAGAGGATAGAAGTGCTTTTATATGATTCATTTGTCAACCATCAGCTGGTCATGACTTCCAACATATAGGTTGCCCTCAATTAATGTGAGCTAATGAGCTAAATTAGAATGCGGTGCACTTGTTTTAAACCCAAATCGAAAGTATGATATTTGATGACAACAATAGATGAACTAGAAGAGGGGTTCTCTTTCACTAAAATGTAGAAAACAAAATAAGAAGGTTCTTTTTAAATGCACCAAAATAAATGTGTCTTTTAGAGTAAGTAGAAAGAAGAGAATGTTACGAAGGAGAAAGTATTAATGTGAATGCTATTAAAAGGGAAACAAACACACACAATTTTTCACCTAGGCATGAAGAAAGATGCAAGGAACCCCGAATGGGTCCCACTGGGGTGAAAAAATGTTTCATCTGATTTCTTAGTTTTTCTGAGAAGTACTTGACGAAACAGATAAGGTAAAGGTGGTAAGAGGAATACCTAATTTGGGATGGTTGTAGGTTGTATGCACACATATCTCGAATCCTAGATTGAAATGATTATGAGACCTTCATTTTTGCTAGGAGGAACTACCTCGTATAAGAATAAAAATAAGACCACCAAAGAGAGTTAAACGATATATGCGGGGACTCGCCTAGCATATGTTAGATCTTGGAAGTATGATAATTCCTAGATGGTCACAATCCATTGTTTAAAACAATTCAATGCTGAAAATAAAGTAAATATTTTCCTACTGTAGTTTAATATGATTTAGGCATCTCATAAAAACGTAATAGGCTAGATCTAATCTAACAAGCTAGGCTAGAAGGAGATCCAAAGGTCAAGTAGGTTGGTTATAGGTGAATCTGAGCTAACAGGCTAGGTTAGATACAGATCTGAAGGTCAAATAGGTGTTCAAGTAGGTATAGGCCGAGAACAATGAGGTCAGGTTGAATGTGAGTCATAAACAGGTTGTTGTTTTGCGTAGATCAGGGAAAATAGAGACCGACCATAGTTCTACAAAACTGATGACGGTCTTATCGTAACCAGCGATAGTTAGAGAGAACCGATGATAGTCAGTCGAACTGGTAAAATCACATAGTCGAGTTTTGGGAGTTTTGGGGAAAAAGTGGAGTTGGTGGAAGGTAGGGATTGATCACAAAGGGGGTGTAAATATGTTGCGAAGGTCTGAGATTACTGAAGAGGTCAGATAGATAATTGGGCAAGGTATTAAGATGATTGGGTATAGAAGGTGGCTAAAACTGGAGAGAGGGAATGGATGAAGGGTGAAGGATTAAGTTCCTTTACCAAAATTATTACAGATGTTGATAAGCAAATGAAATAGGTTAGAGGAGGATATTTACTCTTCTATGAGCAAGTGCAGTATGAAGAATGAGATGGGTCTAAATAGGCCATTTGGTCCATTCGGTATAACTGACGTCGGTTTAGGGTGAGCCGGCATTGGTTTAGGGTTAACCGACATCGGTTTAGGCAAGATATCTCAGTTGTTCAAAAGTTTCCTAGGAAGTTGTTCCCCCATTTGATAAGGGTCTCTTCTTTTTCTTCATCAAAAACCGACCTTAGGAGGTTTTTAATGTGAGTGAGGGAAGGGTGTAATGTTAGGCTTTATTTAGGACATTGGTTTAGGGTTTAGGGTAATGGGTCAAATGATGGGGGTGGTTAGGTGAGGTGTATTTAATAAAGGAAAATATATTAAATAGATGTGTGAGGGTAGTGAATTAATTTAATGTGAATACTTAAATTAATATGTGTGTGGGTAAAGGGTCATTAACTTAATTAAAATAATTTAATTAATATATATGGAGATAAATAGCATTAATTAATTAAAGTAATTAAATTAAAATGTGTGGGAAGTGCGGGGTAGGTGCTAATGTGTTGAGGATGAAGAATTGATTATAGGGCTGCGATAGGGGACCAAGGTGATTATGACATGATTTTGGTGTCTACATTTTGACCGTTTTTGTTGTGTAGCTTGTATTGGTAAGCGATGAGATAAAAATAGAGTGTGGCTTCCCAAGTGGGAATGAGGGTGATCCCCTCAAACCAGGAGCTGATGAGGTGGTAAAGCACATCTGTGAGTGGTTTGATAAAAGTAGGTGTGAAGAAGGATAACGAAAAATGGGGAAAGGAGTAAAGGGAAAATCAGGCATAGAGGTAAATGGGTAGATGGGCCAAGGTCAAAGGTAATGGTAGTTGAATGCACACACACGTATAAATTGTGACACGGTACTAGGTTGAAGAGCTTGCAAACGATACATCATCTAAGGTCGATAGGTTTATCCAAACAAGGTTGAAGTGATTCCAGTATCAAGGTATAGGATAAGGTCGGGAAGCACAATGTAGGCCAGTGTAGGAATGGTTAGGTATGTTCTGCACACCAAAGGTAGGGTCGGATAAACAATCATGGTAATAGGATAGGTAAAGTCATTGGGTCAAACAACACAGTAACATTGTCACAAGGTATAGTGAACACATGAGGTCAAAGGTCACTAGCGATGGGCCGAGGATATAAGAGTGAGGTTGTGTAATGGGTAAGGTAGAGGTAGGGGTAAAGAAGGAGATGCCAAGCGGCGTATGAGGTGAGGTTAAAGAAGGTGGAGGGCCACAAAAGAAGGTAAAGTAGACCAAGTAGGTGTAGGGGAGGTAAAAGAAAAAGGAGGTAAGGAAAATGAGGTCAATGTGAAGGAAATGAGTAGGTAGAGATGGTAACCGACAATATCACTATGAATCGATGATGGTGGAGAGGAACGACGGCGGTTGTCTAGGGAATCGACCGTCATCGATCAAGGGTTAACTGATGTCGGTTGAGTTGGGTAGGTATAAAATCGGAAAACCCTCATTTGAAAATTCATTTGTGCATTGTTAAAAGAGAGAAAAGGAAAAGAAGAGAAAAAAGAGGAAGAGGTCAAAAGAGTATGATAGAGATATTGGTTGGTGAGCCACATAGGCGAGATTTAGTGGATGAGAGATGGGGCCACGAGATCGATCAAGTGAGTGGATTGGTTGAGAGAGGTGGAGGTCATTTGAGGATGGCGGAGGCCAGAGAGGGATCGGGAGGAGCAGTGCGGAGGCCGGAGGTTCCACCATGATGGCGATAGAGGGATCGGTAGGATTTACACCTTTTGTTATTGATTTTGGAGTGAATTTGGTTAAAAGATAAAAAATTTTAAAATGGGGGTTGGGATAAAAATTTGAAAATAAGGGAAAAAAGGGGGAAATGGGAATGGGGAAGGGTAGGGTGTAGGGTAAGAGGGTAGTATAGGAATAATTAGGGGTGTAAAGAGGGATTTGGGTGGGTAGAAGGAGTAGGAAGGGAAAAAGGAGGGTTGGGAAGTCGAGGCGAGTGGCACGGCAGTGGCACCGACATCGATCAACTTGTGGCGACGTCGGTGGGTAGTGACTCAAATGCACCACAAGAATAGTGACTAGTGCCGGTCAAAGGGAGACTGTGGTCGGTCCAGGGGATAACCAAGGTCGGTTAATCCTAAGTGTAAATTGGGATAAAAAAGGAAGAGAGTAAGGGTAGGGTGGGAAAGAAGTTAGGTGAGAGGGGAAGGGTTTAGGGTGAGAAAGTAGGGTAGGTGGGTAAGGGTTGAGGGTGGTTTTGGGTGAGGGTAGGGTAGATAGTTTTGGGTGGATGGGTTTGGGTAGGTGTGGGTGAGGGTTAGGGTAGATAGGTAGGGTAGATGGGTTTGGGTAGGTTTGGGTGAGGGTTAGGGTAGATAGGTAGGGTAGATGGGTTTGGGTAGGTGTGGGTGAGGGTTAGGGTGGATGGGTTTGGGTAGGTTTGGGTGAGGGTTAGGTTAGATAGGTTCGAGTGGATGGGTTTGGGTAGGTTTGGGTGAGGGTTAGGTTAGATAGGTTTGGGTAGGTTTGGGTGAGGGTTAGGTTAGATAGGTTTGGGTGGATGGGTTTGGGTAGGTTTGGGTGAGTGACAAGGCCAACAGGATGGGGGTGGGGAAAGAGATTAGGTCGGATGTGGGGTAAAAATAAGGTAAGTTGGGAAGGTGGACTAATATATTGCTTTTGTGGGATGCAGGCCCAAGACGAGCTTTGATGAGGGCCCGGGTGCCACGCTTGTTATTGACAGTACGGGTGATCACGACGCAGTAGAGAGTGGCAGCATGTGGCAGAGGTGGGATTGATAGGCATGCGGCGCTACCGGCATGTAGTTCGGGAGGTGATTATTATGGTTTCCCTCATTAATAGATGGGACTTGGCGACCAACACCTTCCATTTATCGATGGGTGAGATGACGATCACCCTAGAGAACGTCTACAAGATCCTGCGGTTGCCCATATTGGGGGCCTAGGTTTATTCTATTTCTTCAGAGGCATCTGAGGAGCTACTAGCACCCATTTTTGGTGAGTGTGTAGCGGACCTGACGTTCCATAGCACTAGCCTAAGCTATGGAGCGATGTATAGAGCTCATCCAAAGGAGATGAGGTTAGTGGTACTCTTGATGGAAGCAGTGTGTTACTTCACACTGCTAGATGCAGAGGGGTGGAGATTCCTGAGGTCACCGATGGGAGTCCTCCATGATAAGATGATATAGCAGACAAGGTTTGCATGGGCACCTACATTACGATGCGTGTATAGAGAGCTATGGGCCTACGGGTGACCGTAGAGGTTCAAAGATTCTTGCGTCGTATTACTACATTGTGGGTCATACAAGCACATTGTTTGTGTTTAACCAAAGTGGGGATGCCTCTGGGCAGATGATTTCCCAAGAGAGTTTTGAGAGTGGGGATAAAGCGGTGGGTATCGGCTATGGAGAGGCCCAAGGTGCCAGAGCTACTCATGATGTAGCTTATTACAGACATTATTTGGAGAGGGGTTGTCCCAGTGGACATCATTTGGAGGCCGTATGTGGGCTTCCCCTCATACAAATAGATAACCACGAGCTAGATGGGCTACAGATACATCTATGGATAGAGGGGAGGAGAGTGGGAGAGCATGAGCGGATACCCGTAGAGTGGGTTAGATGCTAGTTTGGATTGGTCCAGGGTGTACTACCTCCATTCCCTCAGTATCGGAGAGATGATGTGGAGAGACCTATGTCTCCACCATGACCCATAGTGCCGACTGGGCAAGAGGAGCAGCCAATAGATGTATAGATTGATGATGTTGGGGTTGCAAATGGGTACAGTAGGTGTGGGTAGCATAGCTGAGAGTCGTACCACCGAGGCCAGGGCAGCTAGACTTAGCCACCATCACAGTTCAGAGAGACGCCCTACAGGGGTAGGTGGCTACTTTGGTGATGCATTTGGGATCATGCAGGGTAGCTTACGAGGTTCGAGGCACAGTCACCATCTTACAGCCTGGATAGCTATGTTTGCACAGCTTAGGGCAGGTAGGATAGGTACCTACACAAAGGATGCAGGGGGAGATGGAGATGGAGAGGAAATGGCCGCTCTACAAGTGCAGTGGTACGAGGATTTATAGAGGCCAATAATCGCCACAAAAGACAGGGCGAGGTGGCGGGTGCAGCAGGGCTAGGCCGATGCGAAGCAGCGAGCATAGATTACTACCCTGCAGCCCGATACAGCACAGTACGTACTCTAGGGCCGACTTAGGCTCTATTACCAGCACAGGGCTCAGTGCGGTCGGGTGACGTGGTCCCATCATAGAGTACCCATGCAGTAATGGGACCCATGACACCTCCATAGACAATGCCCATGGCTAGGTTCAAAGATGCCCTAGGAGAGGAATGGTATTACCAGGATTATTTGTTTGCTTCTGGGATAGATGTGCCCTCCTATGCCGAGTACAGAGCAAAGCAGGCGAGCCTCCAAATGAGAGGACCAGATCCCACACTCAGAGTGTGGGTAGTACAAGGGGCTGGACAGCCCAGGGATAGGGTCATGGTGAGGTCACTAGTGTGCAGAGGCCACCCCTAGGTGAGAGGCCATCAACAGGAGGTGAGGTAGGTGTCAAGTCCCAAACAGGTGCAACACAGATTCGAGAGAGACATAGTAACTGTTGTGGATGGGCTGCGTGCTGCAGTCATTTATGTATGTTTTATATATGAGACCAGCCTACGTGCCGAAGATATTTTGTAGTGATTATTTTGTTGTACATGATACCAGCTGCGTACAAATATTTTTGTATTAATTCATTCATTATTTTTGTATATATGATACCGATCGGTGTGCCAATGACATTTTGTATTGTATATTGGCTTGCATGCCAACATTTTGAGATGATGGCCATGATAAGACAGCATGTATTGTGAGATACATAGTTATTGATTTATATGACGAGATTCATGGTATTTGGTGATGTGTGGATGTGTTTATGAGATATTTTTATGGCTTGTGTTAGATGAGATATGGATTTGTTACTTTGTATTAGATGAGATATGGGTTTGTTACTTTGATTAGGTGAGTTAGGCATGATGGAGTCAGTCATTTTAGGCATGGATCAAGTCGGGTTGGTTAGGTATGGTTGAGTTAGGTTTGGTTAGGCATGGATTGAGTTGGGTTATAAGCATGGTTGAGTCAGGTGATAGGCATGGATTGAGTCAAAGTTATTTAGGCATGGTCGAGTCGGTGATAGGCATGGATTGAGTCGGTTATTTAGGCATGGTTGAGTCGGGTCAGTAGGCATGGATTGAGTCAAGTTGTTTAGGCATGGATTGAGTCGGGTTGTTTAGGCATGGTTAAGTCAGGGTTATAGACATGGATTGAGTTAGGTTAGTTTAAGCATGGATGTTCATTTCAGTATTTTGATAACAAATGGCAATATAAATGCATGAGATGGTGTAAAATGTGGAAAATGCTGGTTATGTATGAAAATGTTATGAGTGGTAATATAAATGATTAAATAATATAAGTGGTAAAAGTTATGTGGTATATGGTTTAGATGTCGAGGTTTTTGATATGAACAGAAATCAGTAAAACTAGGGAAAATGGTTAGGGTAAAGAGTGGCCGAGCTAACCTTCCAGGGGCCCTAAGCCCCGAAAGTGCTACCTACATAGTCCCAGTGAAAAGGGACCTTAGACCGATGTAGTTCTCCCATAAGCTAGGGAATAATATGAGAAGATAGAAGAATAGGTAGTGATGTTGATAGTTAGGTTGGATTCGAGGTCATAGGTATGATTAGGTCAAGGTCGATTAGGTTAGGTGGAATATAGGTAAATAGGTATGGGTGATTTTAGGTCGATACATAGCGTTGATTCGAGCCAAGGTGTGATTAGGTAAAGGTCGATTAGGTTAGGTGGAATATAGGTAGATAGGTATGGGTGATTTTAGGTCGATATGTAGTGTTGATTCCAGGCCATGGGTATGATTAGGTCAAGGTCGATTAGGTTAGGTGGAATATAGGTAGATAGGTATGGGTGATTTTAGGTCGATAGGTAGTGTTGATTCTAGGTCATAGGTATAATTAGGTAATGTTTGGGTAGATAGGTAAAGGTGATTTTAGGTGATAGAAAGTCTTGTTGATTCCAGGCCATAGGTATAATTATGTAATGTTTGGGTAGATAGGTAAAGGTGATTTTAGGCTGATTGAGGTGTGAGAAGAAAACCCCAAAAGACAGGTGTCGAGGGTCTAGTCCTATATAGGAAGATCAAAAGGTAATGAAGAAGAGAAAAGATAAGAGGGGGCAAGAAAGCCACCCGATTGGCAAGGATCAAAACGTATGAAACACATATACAACTATGCTAGTGAATGTAAGACCCTAAAGACATTGCATGATTGATTACTCTAAAGGTGAAGAATAGTCACAAAATCACCAAATGTCATAGGTTCAGTAGGTCCCTTGAGGCAGTATGAGGTGAAAAGACAATGGGTAAGGAGGTGAAGGTAAATGGGTCATAAAATGAGAGGTAAAATTCCTTGGGAAACAGAGCCAAGATCACAATAGGCAAGTCCATGACGAAAAAGGTTAATTTTCTTTTTCTTTTTATTTTGACATTTTAGATAGACTGATCAATGTGGGAAGTCTATATGAGATGAGTATATGTCTCCTTGAGGTCTTCGTGAAGCTAATCGATGCGGGAAGCTTCTAAATTTTGATTTTTGAGAAGATAGTCCTCTTTTCGGAAAGACTATGTAGAGAGTTGTGAGCTTTTTATAGCTGTCCTTTGAGGGAGCAAATACTTATAGAAACAATGGAAGGTGGACTATGTCCTTTTGAGGGATTCATCTTTTATATTGGAAGTTTGGCTCAAGGAGTTGATCCATTATATTGGAAGATGTCCTTCTAAGGGATTCATCTTTTTTTTTTTTGGCTTTTAAGTCATGGAAGAGACTATAACGAAGCATTTGGTTCTTTTTGAGAAGGTAAGGGTGAATGACCATGGGATCTCATCTAAAAGAAGATGAAAAATATCCATGATAAACATGCCATGCGCAAAGCCGTGGTGCACATATTTAAGATAAGGCAAAATGGTGACGGGTAATCACATGATTCTTGTTTAGTCATTGGAGATGAGGTGTGGAAAAGAAAAAGGTAAATGGCACTCAAGGGACAAGCATGAACTAGATAAATAGTGATGTAGGACTAGAAGTCAATAGTAGAATGGTCGAAGATGCAAGGCATTCAGGGGCTCAGGTTCAGGGTTACCATCAAGTGAAGACAAGTGATAAGCCCTTGATCCATAGTCATGAGTCACGATGTATGGTCCAAGCCAATTAGGAGCAAATTTTCCTTGTTTAATTTTTTCTACTTTGGTTACAGTTGATTTTCCTTGAGGACGAGGTCATTGATGTTGAAAGTGCATTCATGGACACATTTTTCATAGGCACGCTTAATTTGTTTTGGTACACTTGAATATGGTCGAAGGCATGAAGATGACATTCGTCTAATAACTCAAGTTGTGCTAAACGGTCTTGGCGAAAGTCATCATCAGTAAGCATATCTTGAAGAGAGATATGGAGAGACGGGATCTGGACTTCAAGAGGAAAAATAGCCTTGGTACCGTAGACTAGAGAAAAGGGAGTGGCAGCGGTGGAGGTGCGAATACTAGTACGGTATGCCCAAAGAGCAAAAGGAATGTGCATATGCCAATCCTTCCCAATATCATTAACCACTTTCATGAGAATTTTGTTTAGGGTTTTGTTGGTGGATTTGGCTTGGCCATTGGTTTATGGGTAATATGGTGAGGAGAAGCTAAGTTGGATACCGAAGGTGTCACAAAGTTTCTGTAGAGTTTTGTTTTTGAAATTTTTTCCATTATCGATGATAAGTCGATGCAGAACACCAAAGTGACAAATAATGTGATGATTGATGAACTCACATATTTTCTCAGCTTCAGTGGAGATGAGGGGTATGGCTTCAACCCATTTGGTGTAATATTCGGTAGCGGTGATGATCCATTGATGTCTTAGGGAAGAGTGGGGATTGATCTCTCTGACAAGATCCAAACCCCATTGAGAGAAGGGTCAAAGGTCACGAGCGACCTGTAAGGCATGACTAGGTGTATGATGAAGGTTGGCATGTTGTTGGAATTTTACACAACGCTTAACGTAGTCGCAACAATCATGATTGAGGGTCGACCAATAATAGCCTAGGTGAAGAATGTGCTTAACAATAGCAAGAAGCCACTGAAGTGACCTCCACATATGCCATTGTGAACTTCTTTAATGGTATAGGGGATTTTAGAGTTGGTGAGGCATCGTAAGAGAATATTGTCAAAGCCTCATTTATAGAGAAGGCCACCCATGATGACATAACGAGAGGCCTTTTTGAGAAAGGTGCGTTGTCCATTATGTGTCGAGATCAGGAGGCAATATAGAAAGGGAAAGGTAGTCTACAAAATACTTATACCAAAGGTCTTGTGTGTTCAGTGAGGTAGTTCGGATGAGGTTAACACAAAAATATTTATAAGAAGGTCTCGGTATGCATTTTATGGTAACAAAGATGTCTGAATCAGCAGGTGAAGCGGGTATTTGGGAAGTGAGGCAGGCCATGGTATCCACAAATTTATTGGTGGATCATGTAACGGTTTGAATTTTATAGCGGTCAAAGGTAGTCAACATGATGTGACGTAACGTTTGTATTCTTGAAGTATTTCATTATGACACTGATAAACACCATTGACTTGGTTTACTACTAGTTGAGAATCACCAAAGATATTAATGGACTTAACCTCTAAGGCATAGGTAGTCATGAGACCCAATACGAGTGCTTCATATTCGGAAATATTGTTGGTGCACTCGAAGTCGAGTTTGAACGATAAGGGCATGGGTTCACCATCAATATGAATTAGGATAATGCCTGCACCACCCCCACGCTAAAATTTGGAACCATTAAAGAATAAGGTCATTTGGTAAGGGTCATCATCCAAAGAGAGGTTAGCAATGGATTCATCAGGAAATCAAAATTCAAAGATTGATTCCCAGAAAGAGGCACATCAGCGAGCTAGTCAGCAATGGCCTGGCCCTTGATATATTTTTGGTGGATGAATTCTAGGTCTAGGTCAGCAAGGAGCATGAGCCAACATGTGACACGTTGATTTTGGTAAGGTTTAGCATACATGAAGTGTAAGGGGTCAGTGTTGGTCACAACATAGGTTTTGTGGTTGAGTAGGTAATGGCAAAGTTTGGTGGCAACAAAAACTAAGGCTAAGAAAAGTTTTTCAGGGTGAGTGTATCAAGTTTCATAGTCCAGAAGGGTATGGCTTATGTAATAAACCACCTGCTCCCTATGTTGTTCATCACAATGAGCGAGCATAGCCCCTAAAGAGTGATCAGTAGCAGAAATGTATAGGTAGAAGGGTTGGTCATCTTTAGGTGGAATAAGTATGGGTGGTTGGAGAAGGTATTGTTTTAAGGCTGCAAAATATTTGTGGTAGTCATCATCCCATTTGAAATAGACATCCTTTTTGAGAAGGTGATGAAATGGTTGACAATGGTTGGAGAGTTGGGAAATAAAACGGTGAATGGACTGTAATTTACCTTGCAAGCTACGAAGTTGTTTAAGGTTAGTGGGTGGAGGCATTTCAAGGATGGCCTTGACTTTAGCAGGTCAACTTCTATTCCATGTAAGGAAATGATAAATCCCGATGCTTTCCTATGAGAACTGCGAAGACACAATTTTTAGGTGAAGGCGGACGCAATAATTAATGAGATGGTCAAAGATGGTTTCAAGGATAGTGAGATGCTCAGCCTGACATTTAGATTTAACCAAGAGATCATCCACGTAATCTTCTAATATGCGATGCATGATATCATGGAAGATGTAGGTCATAACACCCTCATATGTGGCACCAAGTTTTAAGGACAAAAGGCATGACTCAATAAGAAGGTTCCCCAAGGGGTAATGAATTTGGTTTTGTGTTGATCCTCTTGAGTGAGCAAGATTTGGTTATAACCTGAGAAACCATCTATAAGTGATAGCATCTCATGGCCTTCGTAAGTTCAATCAACTGGTCAATACCGTAGTGTAGGGAAATCATCTTTAGGGTAGGCAAGGTTGAGATCATGAAAATCGGTGCAAATGCAAAGTCCCCCTGTCACCTTAGTGAAAGGCACGATGTTACAAATCCATTGGGGGTAATCGATGGGTAAGATGAAGGAAACTGAGAGAAGACATTGAAGTTATTCTTTGACAAGAAGAGCAATGCGAGGGTGCATTTTCCTCAACTTTTGTTTTATAGGTTTGGCATCGGGAATGGTTAAAATATTGTGGACCACGATAGTGGGATCAATGCCAAGCATGTCAGCATAGGACCAAGCGAAAGTATGGCTATGACTTTTAAGAAAAGAAGTGAGGGCTTCTTGTTCAGTAGCATCCAGAGATTGGCCAATCTTGAGAATGTGGGGGTCGTCCTGAGTGTGGATGTTGACTTCGATAGTTGATTCATTCAAAATTGTTTGCGTCTCAGAAGGTAACGACCGATGAATATAAGAGTCTTCAGCACCAAGGTAGGTGAGTATGGATTCATCATCCTGACATTGAACGACATTGAGAGAAGGAGTATCGTCCCCTATCATGTCATAGGATACAAGAAAGGAAGAGAGGAAGGAGCCTCACCATCGTGGTGATAGGTCATCTAAGCCCCAAGGAAATGGTATTTATAAAAAAAAGGTAGGAGGGATAGATTCAGGATCCATCGACCCGTTGGTGAAGGTGGGGTAGGTGAAGAAGGTGGAGAGGGGTCAATGTTTTCAATGAGTTCAATATGGGGCTTTTTGCGGTAGTTTGGTAAAACCTATTCCACTATGATCATTTTTTTACGCGTGGTACATGAAATTATAGTGTGACGACCTTGCTCACAAAGGCCAAAGCCAAACCCGGAACATCGGTCTAGGAAAGTGTGAGCGAATCGACGGTTGGTAAGCGATCAAGGTCAACCGAAAAAGGTTGGGTTTGTGATGGTGGTTCAGGTGTGTAAGTGGAAATTTCAAGTCCCCCATAGGTAATATGGCTATGGAGGTGGGGAGGACCATAAAGGAGATGCTCACCTATGCGGTGATCATAGTGAGGATCCTGGTGAAGGTTCCCATACTCTTGTGGAGTAAGGAATGTGTTGACATTATACAGGTGATACTCCCCCATAGTGAGGTGTTGAAAAAAACCTTCCAAGGGATCAGTGGTTGATATATTGGTGGCTGGAATGGAGGAAGTGTTAGAAGTTAGATCGGTGGAGGTGTCAGTTAGTTGGGAAGCTAAGGTGTGACTAGTAGAAGTGACAACAATGGTGGGAATATAAGATTTGGGTGAAGGTGAGGTCAGAAATGGCACTCGGGTGGATGGGGTCCTGTGTGAAGAATATGTAGGCAGGAGTTAGACGCCTTAACAGTGCAAAGGACATCATTAGGCGGTAAAGAATGTTGCAAGTTTTGAAATGTGATGGGTCAGTTGGAATGGTATAGGAATGTCCTTCATGTTTGAACTTTACACATCTGTATAAAGTAGAAGGAACACAACCCATGGCATGAATCCAAGGTCTTCCAAGAAAAATTATATTGAAACTCCCCTTCCAACACGTAGAAAAACTCAGGAATAGTATGGGGACCCACAAGAATGTGGAGGATGATAGTGACGAGTGTAGAAGTGATAAGCGTCATTGAATGAATACAACATGACTGGATGTTTATGCATGCGGTTGTTGGGTATGCGTATTTGTTCAAATGTGAGAGAGGAGATGATGTTAATGTTAGTGCTCCCATCGATCATAACACATCGGACACGTATATTATTGAATTTGATGGAGATGAAAAGTGCGGGATCTAGGTCATCTGTTTGGTGGGGGACAATTTCGTCATCCGAGAAACTAAGGATAAGTAATCTGGCGAATAGGTGGAGGTGATGAGGTAGATGGAAATTTGGTGAGAGAAGTGACATGATGAGGTTTGATAATAGATGCTACAGTGTGGGGTCATTAGGAAAACCTTAATAGATTGAAGGATCTCCATGAGGGCTTGACGATGTGACTCGAGGTTTGGATGAGGTCGTATAATGACATTTTGAGGGGTGATTGGTGTAGTTGTTTTAGATGGTGCGATGTGTGACACCTTTAGAAATGGGGTACATGGGGCGCGAATAGTTATTTTAGGTATGGGTGTAGATGGTATGTTGGGTATAGGATTGGTCAATGGCTCAGTTACTTTTTCCATTACAAATGCAAGATCGTTTAAACTCTTGAATGAAAGAAGAAGCATCTTCATTAGATTGGCTCAAAAAATAGGAATCTTCCCCATTTTCAAAAATAACCACAAGTGAAATACCAACCCACAAGTACAATCAACAAGACTTATGTGTAAAAATAATTGGAATCACTGTTTCTGAAAGTGACTTTACACCTTTCTACAAAGAAAATAGAAATGACCACGGTAAACTATGGTAAAAATTGACTTACTTCATGTGGTAAAAATGACTCTATTGTGGTAAACACTATTCACGGTAAAAAGTGAAGTTACTTAATAAATACTATTCATGGTAAAAAGTGACTTTCAAGCGGTAAATACTATTCACAAGAAAAAGTGACTTTACCATGGTAACCACTATGCACAGTAAAAACAAGGTTACCCTCCAAATTTTTCTCGACTAAGTGGGAATATTTCTCCGGAAAATCCACCAATGAGGAATGGTCCCAAAGCAACGGAACCAAAATGTCATCACCAATCCGACACTATGATAATTATTCACCGGGAACTCCTCGTGCTATGATTATTTACTAATGCAGAACCTTTAGTTTGGTGGATGTAACCTTTGAAACACAACAACAAACATAACACAAGAATACCATAGACTATGATAAGAAGGAATGATGATAAATATGAAATATAAGTGTAAATTATAATATCAACATGAAATTGTTACAATCTCACTCATGAGGTACTTCAAGTATTACGACTTCACTTTCCTTCCAACAAATAACTATGGGAGAAACTTCACAAATTACACCTCTTAATGGCTACTTTAACACACCTTCAAAATGATGGCTCCATTTACACACTTACTCATACAATATTTCTCACTACTTCCTCTATGCCAAATGAGGGGGGTGGCCTCTTTATTTATAGGAATTCAAGCTTATCCACCCTATCTCTAAGATAGGATAGGAAATCTCTTTTGGCCAATCATATTCCATGCCTAAACTCGTGCCTTTACATGTAGGCTTATCTTCTAAGATAAGATAAACCTTCTCATCTCACATGGGTTCCACCTTTTTATAATTTTATACAAATAAAATACACAACATATTTATGACATCACTCCTTGTCCTTATTACAAATATAATATTTCTAATTCCTAATCATGTAGACCCTACTTCTCTACTTATCCCAACTTTGACATTTTAACATTACCGGACCACTTACGACAAATATTTACTTTTTACAACATTCTTATTGTACTTTGACTGTTACCATACTCTACATTATTGGTGCACCGTCATGATGGTGCCATTGTCTTCTATTGACGCCGCTACAAATTATACTTAACAACATCTTATTCCTAATACATACATTAATAAAATAGAAATTACGGAGGAAAATTTTAAAGTCGACATTTTCCCCCTCCATAACTTCTACTCCGTCCTGAGTAGACTCTTATGGACATTATGAAGGTCAGTGCCTGAAAAATCTTTAACTTGTCGTGGTTGACCCATTTCGTAATGGGGGTGCCATCCAATTCCTCCACCGATATGTACCATTTTCATGAACCACTTTGCTATTTTGTAGGGCCCCATCAATTTGGGAAGAAATTTTCCGCTGCCTTCTTTTTGTATCCTGGAATCATATACTAGAACCAAGTCATTCACATGAAATGGAGACCAACAGATATTTTAATCAAAGAATTCCTTCTTCTTCGTTTTCTTCGTATAGCTTGTATCCTTTGCTATTTCCCTCATTTCCTCTAGCAAATGAAGATGTACCAACCTTTCTTTTACTGAATCACTTTCATCAATCCTTTCATTTTTCATAACTCTCATAGTGGGAATATCAAACTCAATAGGAAGAACTAGAGCAATGCCATAAGCCAACTGAAATGGGGAGTATCTTGTTGTTGACTTTGATGTTGCCCTATATGCCCACAATGCTGCATGAATCCTTTTATCCCACTTATGTACTTGCAAGGCTACATCTTTTGCTAGAATTTGACACAACACAAAATTTGTTCGTTCCACCTGTCCATTTGTGCTTGGATTGTATGTTCTTGCCTTCCCGTGATTAATATAAAACTTATTGACTAGGGCTTCTACCAACTCATTAATGAAGTGGCTTCATTGATCCGTTACAATTTCTAATGGACAACCAAATCGGTGACAATGCGTTCATATATGAACCTTGCCACTTCATCCATGGAAGTTGTTTCAATGGCCTAGCTTTAACCCACTTGGTTAAATAATTTGTGATAACTACAATATACTTATTTTGGCGTGGGGTAGTTGGAAGTGGACCTAAAATGTCTATTCCCAACTTTTCAAATGGACCAAGTGGAAGAATAGGGCATAATGGAGCTGATGAAGTCTTACGGTTACCATGTGTTTGACAAATATCACATGTCTTACAATAATTATAACAATCTCTAAAATGAGTGGGCCAGTGATAACCTACATCCAAGATCCTTCTTGCTGTAAGTTGTCCAGAGAAGTGTCCTCCACATGTACCATTGTGGAATTCTTCTATCAGCTCCTTCCCTTGATCACGTCCAATTGCTCTCCTGTACTTTCCATCAAGTCCTATTCAAAATAATACTCCATGCAGAATAGAATATGGACGACTGGCTTGAGTAATCTTCCTCTTATTCTTTGCATTGGCACCATCAAGAAACTTGAATTCATTCAGATAATTCAAAATATCTATGTATTCACTAGGGATTGTGTCAAGGGATACCAATGCTGCATCTGGGAAATCATCATCATCAAAAGATGAACCTAAACCATCATAGGCTTGAGAGAGTGCATCTGCATTGACATGCTTCTTTCTTGGCCTATCTATAATATCAAATTCAAATTCTTGTAGCAAAATTATCCATCTTGCTATCCTCCCTGATGGGTTAGGCTTATTTACAATATACTTTAGAGCCTGATGATCTGTTACAACTATAAATTTCTACCCTAGCAAGTAATTTCCAAACTTCTTTACAGTAAAAATGATAACTAGAGCCTCTTTTTTAGTTACAGTATAATTTACCTCAGCACTGCTCATTTGTCTACTCCCAAAGTAAACTGGATGATCATTCCCATTTTCATCCTTTTGGCTAAGAGTACTTCTTAGTGCTACATCTGAGGCATCAATATACACAATGAATGGCTTGCTCCAATCTTGATTCTTTAAAACAGGTGAAGACACTGTGGCTTCGTTCATTGTTCAAAAGCTTCATGCACCTTATTTCTTGGTTCATAAGTAACATCCTTCTTCAAGAACTGGGTTAGTGGTTGTGTAATCTTTGAGAAATTATTGATGAACCTTCTATAGTAACCCACATGGCCTAAAAATGATCTCAACTTACTTCTATTCATAGGAAATGGTAACTCTTTGATTTTTGAAACTTTATGAGGATCAGTACCAATACCATCTCTGGATACAACATGCCCTAACAAAACACCTTTAGAACATCCAAAGACACACTTTGTAGGGTTTAGTGAGGCTTGTGCTTCATCTAACCTTTGAAATGTTGTCTCCATCTGGTGCAGGTGGTCCATCTTGCTCCCATAGATGCAAAAATCATCCAGAAATACTCTGATGAAGTTCCCAATGTAGGGTTCAAACACCCTATTCATCAAGCACTAGAACATTGCTGAAGCATTACACAACCCAAAAGGCATAACTCTATAAGCAAACATTCCCCAAGGAGTGGTGAACATGGTATTTAGCTGATCTTTCTTTGCTATATGAACTTGGTTGTATCCGCTATATCCATCAGCAAAACTATAGCACTCCTGGCCAGCTACTTCGTCCAAGATTTGATCTGAGAATGGAAGAGGGTAATGATCCTTCTTTGTTGCCTTGTTGAGCTTCCTATAATCAACACAAATGTGTAGTTTCCCATTCTTTTTTATTGAGATCACAATGGGAGAAACCCATTCTAAATTCTCCACAACAAATATGAATCCTGCATCAAGCAACTTATATATTTCTTCTTTTACAGTCTTGGAAAAATTAGGATTCATTCTATATGGCATTTTCTTTATGGGTTGAGCACCATCTACCATCTCAATAGAATGTTCTACCCAACTTACTTGACGGGGTTCATTGTAATCAAAAGTGAATAGATGTATGTACCTTCAAAAGAGAATGGAGGTAGGATTCCTCTCATTCTCCGTCACATCATCACCAATCTTTATTTGTTGGAGACGATCATCAATTTCTTCTTTAGATAATTTTATGGGTTCATGAGTTGGTGTGACTTGAAGGATATCCATAACCAAAACATCAATATCACTTTCTTCATCTTCGTGTCCACTTCACCGGTACTAGAGTAATTGGAGGATGTCCAATCATCAGTTTCATAACTTGAATCCACATGTTCTGCCTTATGATACCGAGGGATCACATTTATCTTGACCCTCTCTCTACCACGTCCAAGTGTCATGAAGCCTTCATTCCAATAGTTTCTTGCATGAACTCTCCTTAGCCATGGTCTTCCCAACAACATTAGGTATGCAACAGTACATTTTTCATCAACTGAAAGTCTACCACACATACAACACCCATAACAGTTTTTGCCACATTTGAAACTACACCTTCTGGTTTAGTTTTTCCCTTATTTAATGACCTTAACATAAGTGTTGAGGGGTGATCAATTTTTAAACCCAACATATTCATTACAAACTCGGTCATTACATTAACTGCAGCACCTCCATCAACTAAGACATCATGAATTGAAATACCATTACATAATACCTCAACTTGTGGAGCGTAGGGATCCGCCTCTTCCTCCAAAACATGGACCTCAACCTCCTTCCTTCATCGAGCATTGAGTCCACTTCGCAGCTCCCGTCTCTTCTCAGAAGACATAGCAGAGAGTTGACCATATGTAATATTTGCAGACTTCTGGATAAATCTTCTAAGATGGAGTATGGTCCTCGTCCCCGTGAAATCAAAATGCTGCACACCCAACTTTCTTCTCCATCTTCTTAGGATCATTTCCATCTTGGTTATCTTTTTCTTTCTTTCTCTTTGTTACAAACACATCTACTTCATTATTTATGCTCTTATCTACTACATCAAAACAATTCACGTGTTTTTCCTTTATCATTATCTCTTGTACGTATGTAGAAACTCTATCTAGACAATTATACTTATAATGACCCTTTTATAACAACCATAACATACAACTTCATAAATATTTCTTTTTGGACCTCTATCTCCTCCCCGAGAACTAAATTCCTTTCCTTGAAGAAGATTAATAGTTAACTGGCCCATCTTCCTGAAGGCAGATCTTCATACTAAGTAGATGTACTAGGAGAAAGATTTGTGCTCACCGAGAGTGGTTGTGGATTTTGGACCGAAGGTGCAGTGTAGGCTCTACTTTAGCAACAATTTCTTTGGTCTCCTCTTCCATATTTTCTTCTTTCCTTCTTGCAATCTCCTTTTCTTGTTCAATGGTAGTTGGAGGTCATACTTCACTCGTTGTCTGATCCCTGACTTCATCCCAAGAATGAAGTGCTTACAGAGGATATTATCCATGCCATTCATCAACCCATCTGCTAATCCTTCTTTCTAGATCTAGGCATCGAGCTTCCTCCTTAGCTCTAGAACACGAGCATGATAATCTCTTATCTTCTCCTTTTCTCCTTGGGCTAGCTTTTTGATCTCGATCATGAGATCTGCATATTTTTGTTGTTCACCAAATTCTTCAAGAAAACTTTCAGTTAATAAATCCCATGAATTTTTCACATTATCACCTAGTGTTTCAAACCACCTAAGGGCTGAACCATCCAAAAAGGTAGGGAAAAATTCAGTCCATTTACTACTTCTTATGAGGCCATTACAAATGCAAGATCGCTTAAAATATTGAATGAAAGATGAAGCATCTTCATTAGATTGGGCTGAAAAAACAAGAATCTTCTCCAGCTTTCAAAAATAACCACAAGTGAAATACCAACCCACAAGTACAATCAACAAGACTTATGTGCACAAATAATTGGAATCATTGTTAGCGAAAGTGACTTTACACCTTTCTACAAGAAAATAGAAATAACCACGATAAACTATGATAAAAATTGACTTACTATGGTAAAAATGACTTTACTATGGTAAACACTATTCACAGTAAAAAATGAAGTTATTATGCGATAAATACTATTCATGGTAAAAAGTGACTTTATCAAGCGGTAAATACTATTCACAAGAAAAAGTGACTTTACCATGGTAACCACTATGCATGTAAAATCAAGGTTACCCTCCAAATGTTTTATGACTAAGTGGGAATATCTCTCCGTAAAATCCACCAACGAGGAATGGTCCCGCAACGGAACCAAAATGTTATCACCAATCCAAAGACTATGATAATTCTTCACTGGAACTCCTCGTGCTATGATTATTTACTAATGCACACCTTTAGTTTGGTGGATGTAATATGGAAACACAACAACAAACATAACACAAGAATACCATAGACTATGATAAGAAGGAATGATGATAAATCTGAAGTATAAGTGTAAATTATAATATCAACATGAAATTGTTACAATCTCACCCATGAGGTACTTCAAGTGTTACTGACTTCCCTTGCCTTCCAAAAATAACTCTGGGAGAAACTTCACAATTACACCTCTTAATGGCTTCCTTTACACACTTACTACGATACAATATTTCTCAATACTTCCCTCTATGCCAAATGAGGGTGGTGGCCTCTTTATTTATAGGAATTCAGGCTTATCCACCCTATCTCTAAGATAGGATAGGAAATCTCTTCCAGCCAATCATATTCCATGCCTAAACTCTTACCTTTACATGTAGGCTTATCTTCTAAGATAAGATAAACCTTCTCATCTCACATGGGTTCCACCTTTTTAGAATTTTCTACAAATAAAATACACAAAATATTTATGACATCACTCCTTTTCCTTGTTACAAATATAATATTTATAATTCCTAATCATGTAGACCATACTTATCTACTTATCCCAACTTTGACATTTTAACATTACTGCACCACTTACGACAAATATTTACTTTTTACAACAATCCTATTGTACTTTGACATTACCATACTCTACATTATTGGTGGCACCGTGCATCGATGGCGTCGTTATCTTCTATTGACACCACTACGAATTATACTTAACATCTTATTCCTAATACATAGATTAATAAAATAGAAATTACGGAGGAAAATTTTAATGTCGGCGATGAAGTGGGGCCGCGGATAGTTATTTTAGGTATGGGTGTAGATGGTACATTGGGTATAGGATTTTTTGGTGTCACCTACCTTTTCTTTTCCCTTTTGTGCACATGTAGTGACATGTACCATGTTAATGAGGGGAGTTGGCAAATGGAGAATGTGTAGGGTAATTTGTATAAGGACATGAAGGGAAACAACCTCTGGAGGAGAAAAGCCTTGTGAGGTTAGTTGGGAACAATGACATTTAGGTGGAGGCATGGCAAGTTCTCTAATGCGAACCATGTTAATCTCAAATTTCAAGGGTGGCTCTATGAGATGTGAGGGTGGAGGTTGTGGAATAGGTGTAGGAGGAATATGTGAAGAAGGTAGTGTGGGTAAAATAGGTTCATCATTTAGGAGGTCATCATCATCAAAATTGGTGTCGAGGGGACATAATTTAATGAGCACAGCCTTTAGACCCTTACAGTTCTCAACGTCATGTCCTGGCACACGATGGTAAGCAAAAATTTTAGTATCATCAAACCCTTCCAGTTTAGGTTTAATAGGGTCGTAAGGTATAAGCAGAGGGAGAGTGATAGCAAATATTTCTAGGAGGTTAGCCAAGATGGTGGCATATGATCCCACTAGTGGATCACAATGCGAAGTGAAAGTAGGTTTGGTTGGAAGATTGGGTAGTTGTGGTGGTAGGTGAGGTGATGCAATCTTGGATTTTGGTTGTACTTTCTTTGGTGTAGGTGCAGCAACAGAAAGAGGGGTAAGTTTAACCACCTCTTTGGAAATTAATAGTTTTTTTAGTTTTTGGTGATTTTTCTTAGGTAGAGGTGTAGGGGAGCACGTGATATAGATGGCAATGAAGATGGTGGGAGAGGACGAGCGACCCAAGGGGGAAACTAAGGTGTAGCGGTAGGTGTTTGTCGAGGTCAAGATGGAAGTACATGTGAGGTGGAAGAAAATGTCATAGGTAGTGAAGGAGGTATAGAAGGTAATGGTGGTATAGGAGGCAAAGAAGTTATAGATGGTAATGAAAGACGCAAGGCTTGCCTAGGTAGAGCTATAGGTGTGGTGAAGGGGTCAAGGGAATTTTATGTTTACCCCTGGAGAGAGTAGATTTTGTTAGGGTAGAGGGTTGAGGTCCCAATATGGATGGTAGGGGTGAAGGTGATAAAGGTATAGTTGGTGAGGTCAGTGTGTTTGGATTAGAAGGTTGGGTTTTTGTTTAGGTTAATGGATTGATTCAATAGGTATATGGGAAGATGTGGTCAAGTGTATCCTGATAGGAGGATGTGCAAGGTTTGATGTGGGTGTGACCCCTAGGACACTAGTGGGTTTAGATACAAGAGATGATGTTGGAACACATCGGCTAGCAAATAGAGGGGTGGGTATAGATGAGGATGATGTAGTAGAAGATGTATCGAGAGTTATGTTCATGTGCGGTTTGGGTTGTTGAAACATCTTTAGATAAATGGTATAAGTTTCAGTGGAAGATGATTGCATTTGGGTCAAGATCGGGAGTAAGAGACACCCCAAAAGTAAAGACCTATCAACATAATCCAGGCGGTCAGCCAAACATGAGAACAACACTATGGTAGATGAGGTAGATGTGGAGCGAGTGGGTATTCCCATAAAATGTGTCCGATAAACAAGGACTTTATTGGCTTCACCTTTGTAAGAAGAGCCAAAATTAGGTCCAGTATGATCTTGGGTAGCTGTTGGAGAATGGTCACCAAGTGGTAACGACAAATCTATTGGGTCCTAAATAGGTGGAGAAGATGATGGGTACTCCTCTGTGGGTGGAGGAGGTACAATTGGTAGCAACTCACTAGGTAGGGAAGCTGAAGGGGAAATGATATCGGTGCTAATGAGAGACTCCTCTACACATGTACGGGGAGGTGAAGGGCTTTCCTCTATGGGTAGAGGAATGGATAAAGTAGGTTCTGTGCGGGTAGAGGATTTCGGGATAGGATTTCCTCAATAGAGGGATATGAGATCTTTGGGAAACAAGTGGTAATTCGATAAAGATACCATGTACCTCATGTGTGTTACTTTCATTGTTTGAGGCATTACCAGTTTGATCATTAAATGGGGAATGATTAGGGAATGGTTTCTTAAAAATGTGAAGGTCTTGATTTGTAGGTGCATTGGGGTTATCCAGGACTAACTCACCACTCTCGAGCATTCCTTGAACAATGTTTTTAAAGGTGATACAATTGTTATCATTGTGACCATTTACACGGTGATAGTTACAGTAGTCATTTTCCTTGTACCAACTTGGTATGGGGCGAGAGGGGTCAAAACCAGTATGTGGTTTGATAGGAAGAAGGGTGATGGAATTAACTTTAATAATATTTTCTAAAACAGATGAAAATGGTTCCCCAATTGAGGTGTATTTCTTTTGTTCTCATTTGAATTGTAAGGCTTGGAATTGTGACAGATTGGATGGATGGGCAAAGCCAGCCTCAAGTACCACTGCGTTGGTAGTTCCCTTGGCTTTGGAATAACTCGTCGAGGTTTCGTGGAAGAGGAAGTATCACGTGATTTAAATGATGAGTTCTTATTTCGTAATTGTATCTTCTTCTCTTCGATGAAACAAATTTTGAGCTTATGTGCCATGGTGAAAGCCTCATCGAATGTGTGGAAGGTTTTCACTTATAAGGTAGGTGAGATATGTCTAGCACAGGCTCATGTGAAGAGCTCTATGAGTTCATTTTGTGGTAATTGGAAAGTGAGTTGGTTGATTAGGCTACGCCAACGACCAAAAAAATATATGATAGATTCATCTTCATATTGACACGTGGAATAAAGATCGGTCATGGTTACCTTCTTGACAATGTTAATAGAAAAATGATCGAAGAAGGCTTGGGCTATTTGATTGCATGAGAAGATGGAATGTCTAGGTAATCCACTATACCAGTCCAATGCTTTGGACCATTAGGGACATGGGAAAGGTTCGCAAAAGCGAGCATCATCATGGGCAATTAAGTAACACTCATGTTTGAAAGATCGCAAATGCTAATGCAGGTCTTCTTCTTGTTAAAGTTGTTAAACTTAGGCATCTCCTAGTGTATGGGATATGGTCGAATGGGAATAGATGGGTGAATAGGCTCATTACAAATCTCGTCATAGGTGAGAGAATTACGGGAGCCGGAAACAGATGCTTCTAATGTCTGCATCTTATCCATCATTAACTTGATAAAGTCATTGTTAGGTTGTGAAGATTGGGTACCCCGAGTGAAAAGAGGTTGTTGTGGGACATATGAAGAATACGACATGCCATAATATGGTGGTGTCGATTAAGGAGGTGAGAATTGAGAGACAGATGTAGACAGTATATATCTGAACTGAATGACTGATGAAACAGGAGGTGACTGGTAGTAGGTATGTGAGGGTGGGACACTCATAGTGACCCTAGTAGAGATGGGAGGTAGAGATTGGGTAATAGAAAGGATAAAATTTTGAAATGGGGTAGAGGTTACCAACACAAAGGGTGGTAGCATTGTGACTGGTATATATGAGACAACAGGTGTGCATGATGCTATGTCTTGGGTGGTGGATGAAGGTATGGTGGAGACTGCGGGTGCAATAGAGGTGAAGATGTGGCGGTCAAAGCTGGTGTGGGACCTAGCTGCGACACAACTGGGGATAAAATAGGTGAGGTCACCATGGTAGGAGGTGGAGCCAAGGTGGAAACGATCATTAGGGATGGAGATAAGGATATGGGTATGCCATAGATCAATTGACCCGAGGCATCTCAAGTGGAAGCATGCGTGAGGTCGTGGCTCAAAGAAACGAGATTCGATCTAGGATTCATGCAAACTCCATGTCGCATGTAGGAATGGTGATGGGTTGATTGGGATCCATGGATGATGAGATGGAAGGTGGTGAAGGACTAGGTGATGAAGGGCTAGGTGGGAGTGGTAGTCGACTAGTGTGAAATACGAGGGCACTTTCTTGACTACGGGTTAGCACCATGTGGATAGGAACTGATTTGGCAAGACTGTGTTATGTCTGAATGGCACATAACACAACAGAACTAGGAAAACCGTCAACGGTAAGTGAATTAGGTTGGCTGGTGAGCTATAAAATAGCACAGGGTGACCGATGCCTGTTTGGGTAAACCGATGCATGCTAGTTAGGCTTAACCGGTGCTATATTCTGTGAAAAACCAACAGTCGGTTAAATGATGGTCCTAGACTAACAATTTTCTCACATGATGAGATGTAAGGTGAATGTGCTCGAAATAACAACAATATGAAAAGTGATAGGAGCCTTTTATAGCTCAGAAAGTGAAATAGGTGTCTTTTGGATAGGTATCCAAGAAGAATTTAGACCGATGCCGGTTGGGTTAAACCGATGCCGATTAAAGATAACCGTAGTTGGTTTCACATTAAATTGAAACAGAGAGAATAAAAATGTTTTTGATTTAAAAATCTGGTGTTGAATCAAATCCAAAAGTCTGAGAATAATGTATATGTGGTCTAGGAACACTCAGATGAAGTTAGAATACACTGACTATGATTGGGAGTGTGCAAGGAAAGACAAAAATAATGATCGAAATCTCTCACCTCAAAACACAAAATCAAGCAGAACACTAAGAAAGAATGTTCCTAGAGTGCATATTCTATTATGTTTGTTCAACTTATGCTATTTGTATGGATCGATTATTATGAACAAAACAATAGAATTTCTTGGTCAGAAGGCTTCCTACGAAGAAAGAATTCTAAAGGGTGAGGTTTCAGGAATGTTATGGCAGGGACGGGATTCACTCAAGTATGACTCGACAGAGCGTGAGCCGGTACCCACTGCACCGTGATCGTGTGATCACCTATAGCTTCTTCCGGTAGGATGTTGTTTAAGAATGTATGTATTTTGAATTTTTGTGTGGTTTGGTAAGACTCGGAAAAAGAGAAGAGGATATAAGTTCTTTTCTACGATTCGTTTATCAACCATCACCGGTCATGACTTCTAGCGTATAGGTTACCCTAAATTAATGTGAACTAATGAGCTAAATCAGAATGTGGTGCACTTGTTTTAAACCCAAATCGAAAGTATGATATTTGATGACAACAATAGATGAACAGGAAAAGGAATGCTCTTTCAATAAAATGTAGAAAACAAGAATAAGAAGGTTATTTTTAAATGCACCAAAAGAAATGTGTCTTTCGGAGCATGTAGAAAGAAGATAATGTTACCAAGGAGAAAGTATTAATGTGAATCCCATTAGAAGGGAAACAAACACACACAATTTTTCACCTAGGCATGAAGAAAGATGCAAGGAACCCCGAATGGGTCCCACTGGGCATGCCAAAATGTTTCACCTGATTTCTTAGTTTTTCTGAGAAGTACTTGATGAAACAGATAAGGTAAAGGTGGTAAGAGGAATACCTGATTTGGGATGGTTATAGGTTGTATGCGCGTGTATCTGAATCTTGGATTGAAGTTATTATGAGACCTTCCTTTTGTCAGGAGGAAATACCTATATAAGAATAAAAAAAAGACCACCAAAGAAAGTTAAATGATATATGCGAGCATTGCCTAGCATATGCTAGATCCCGGAAGTATGATACTTCCTAGATGGCTATTAGCCCACTTGTTTAAAAAAATCAATGCTAAAAATAAAGTAAAGATTTTCCTATTGTAGTTTAATATGATTTAGGCATCTCATACAAATGTAATAGGTCAGATCTAATCTAATAGGATAGGCTAGAAGGAGATCCAGAGGTCAAGTAAGTTGGTTATAGGTGAATCTGAGATAACATGCTAGGTTAGATATAGATCTAAAGGTCAAATAGGTGTTCAGGTAGGTATAGGCCGGGAACAATGAGGTCAGGTTGAATGTGAGTCACAAACAGTTGTTGTTTTGGTAGAGATCAGGGAAAATAGAGACCAACCACGGTTCTACAAAACTAATGACGGTCTTACCGTAACCGGCGATGGTTAGAGAGAACCGATGACGGTCAGGTCAAGAACTGGTAAAATCACACAGTCCGAGTTTTGGGAGTTTTGGGGCAAAATTGGAGTTGGTGGAAGGTAGGGATTGATCACAGAGGGGGTGTAAATATGTTACTGAAGGTCTAATATTACTGAAGAGGTCAGATAGATAATTGGGCAAGGTATTAAGACGATTGGGTATAGAAGGTGGCTGAAATTGGAGAGAGGGAATGGACGAAGGGTGAAGGATTAAGTTCCTTTACCAAAAGTATTACAGATGTTGATAAGCAGATGAAATAGGTTGGAGGAGGATACTTACTCTTCTATAAGGTACGAGTCTAAAGAATGATGAAGAAGTTGCTTTGTGTTAGAGAATGTTGGGTAGAAAGTTTCACTGTTGTGCCAGTGTATTTGGTTTCCTTTGTTGATCTCTAATCAGTCTTCATTCTATTACTGCGTTTGTAGAGATCAAACTCGTGATAAGAAGTTTCAAATCAATGATGAACAACTAACCCGTACTATAAAGCTGGAGATGGGTCTAAATAGGCCATTTGGTGCATTCCGGTATAACTGGCATCGGTTTAGGGTGAATCGACGTCTTTTTAGGGTTAACGACATCGGTTTAGGTGAGATATCTCAGGTTGTTCAAAAGTTGCCTAGGAAGTTGTTCTGCCATTTGATAAGGGTCTCTTCTTTTTCTCAGGAGAAAGCCGACCTTAGGAGGTTTTTAATGTGAGGTGAGGGGAAGGGTGTAATGTTAGGTTTTATTTAGGACATTGGTTTAGGGTTTAGGTTAATGGGTCAAATGATGGGGGTGGTTAGGTGAGGTGTATTTAATAAAGGTAATTATATTAAATAGATGTGTGAGGGTAGTGAATTAATTTAATGTGAATAATTAAATTAATATGTGTGTGGGTAAAAGGTAATTAACTTAATTAAAATAATTAAATTAATATCTATGGAGATAAATAGCATTAATTTAATTAAAGTAATTAAATTAAAATGTGTGGGGGTGTAGTGGGTAGGTGCTAAGGTGTTGAGGATGAGGAAGTGATTATAGGGTTTGTGGTAGGGGACGAAGGTGATTATGACACGATTTTGGTGTCTACAGGGTGATCAAACCCTCCGTAGAAAAGGTTCATTTTCAAATATGCAGATTGCATTGAGATGACATGTCTAATTTTAGGATCGTACATAGTTTTTTTCCTAGTCTACTATACATTTTAGGTGTAGGAAACAAATTAAGCATAAGGAGACAATAATCCCCCAATGAGAGAGATTATATAACATCACCAAGCGAAGAATCCTCTAGTAGGTTGGATGATGGGATGGATGTGTTGGTGGATGCTTGATCGAAATATTTTTATTTTAATTTAGGTACAAGGACATTGTTTTTCCGGTATGTCATATTACAATCAACAAAGGGATTAGGATCTGCAGGGACTATGAATGTTTTACCCTCATGCGCATATTAAAAAAAATAGTGGAGCATTGAAGTGACACAAAGCATGGTGCATATCCATGTTCATCCTAACATCATGTTGTATCTTTGAACTCCCCCTCTATGATATAGAAGAGTTTTGGATAATTTATAATGCCAAATTTAAGAGGAAGACCGATAATACCTAATATGGGTGCAATTGTGTTGTTAAAATATCTAAGTGAGACTGGTTTTTAGAAATAAAAGTGTTTGGTAGTGGATTTCATTGAAGGTGATAGATGATATCGTATTGATTGTAGCTCCCCATCAATCATGACCCTTTTTATAAGGATATCATTTATTTTTGTGGTGATGAAGAGAGGCATGTCATGATCCTCTGCCTAGAGTGATGTTGTTTTGGAGGATTCAAAAGAAATGACAAATGACACTTTTAGAGAACCTATAAATTTTGTAAATGAAAGTGGGTCATTTGAAGGTATTGATATAGACTAAAGGGATTTGATCATAACTTTCTTATTTGAAGGTGACGTCTCAACAAGCTCATAAAGTGAAATTTTTATAGGAGCTTGGTGTAATTCCTTGATAACTACTTTATTTATCGTGACCGGAAAATGGTGGAGTGGCGATGAAGGAGATTTTATTCTTAGGGTTTTGTTTTTGATTGGATGTCTCGAGAGTGAGAGAAATAGAAATCTCAGTTTTATCATTGGATGAAGAAGATGTGATTTCTTGAGGTGGGGGAATGGGGAAAAGGTATTAGAACTTTTTTCGATGGAGTAGAATCATGTGTAGGTGCGCGAGAGTAATTTGGATGAAATCAAATTTATGGGGAAGGACCTTGTTCGAGGGTTCGTAAGTGTGGATGTGGGTCTAGCTATAGGTGTTGCGTAGGGTTTCTTTTATTTGTGTAACTTTGAAGGAAGAAGACCTTTACTTTAAATTTTTTGAATAGTTACATGAAAGTATTTATAATATTCTATAGAGTGTCTTGGCATTCTATTGTAATTATAGAAATCTTCTAAATTATACCAGGATGGCTTCCAGATTAGAGAGAAAAAAGGTTTAAGAGGATGCAACACTATGAGTTCTTGTTGGAGGATTTTTATTGAATTATTACATAGTGTCCATTAGATGCGATGTTGAAGGAGATGGAGTCTCACTTAGTTTGATATTTTTAGGATACATTACTTTGGATGTGGATTTTTAGTCTTTTGTGGATGAATCATTTTTGAATGTTTGATGGTAATAGGTGACTTAGATTTAAGGGAAGTACGGACCCAAAATAGATGGTTGATACTTTTATTTTTGTGTTAAATTAGTTGGAAGACTTTGGGATATAATAGTAAAATTTTTAGATGGGCTGGAATGAATTTCTAAAGGCTATGTGGGAGATAATTGGGCTATGAAATAATCATAATAATTTTTCACAAGTTTGATAACAGATTTATTTTTAGGTTTTTGCATAAAGTCCTTAGATGAGATGGGCGAAGAGGTAGTATTCGTGGATACATAAGACTCATTTTTGATGACAGGTTCTTGTGATGTTTCTCATTGTTTTCCGATGTTGATTCAGGGGTATTACTAGAAGATGTAGGTGTTGATTCAAAGTGATTGGAATTTTTTATTAATGGTATTTATGGTATGGTGGGATTGTATGTTGTTGGATTTTGGTTGACTCACGAATGGGGAATGATTTGGAAATGAAGAGATCTAAGTTATGATTTTGGGGTGAATTAGGATTTTCTAAGTGTATTTCACCCTTATCATTCAAATCTTGAAGGGAATTGCAGAATGATCGAATTTTTTGATGTCATTGCCTTTAACTTTGTGGTACTTGCAATAATTATTATTATTGTACCAAGAAGGCTTCAAAAAATAGGTGTTGATAGGATGAATAGGTGAAAGGGAGATCATATTAGTGGTGATGAGTTTGTGAAAAACTACATTATATGATTCTCCTATGGTATTATAACTTCATTAAGGTCAGCATCGTTCAATAGTGGAATGTTATTTGGAAGTGGATTTGATAACTATGACATTGGTTGATGTTTTAGATTTATCTGGATTAGAAGATGGTTTTAATGAGAATTTGGATTTTGATTTCTTTCGCCTAAGATTTCTTCTCCCTTATTCAATAGCACAAAGTTTGAGTTTATAGGCCATGGTAAAATCTTCATCAAATGTTTGAAAATAATGAATTTGGAGCGTGGATTAAATTTGTTTGTCACATGAATGGAAAAATAATTCTATTAATTTTTTTATGAGGATGATAGTTCTCTAGAGATTCGAAATATACAATAGAATCATTTTCAAATTTTTTAATTGCATAAAGGTTGGTAATGGTGATTTTGTAGGTGATTTTGTTCAAACTATGTTCAAGAAAGATTTGGGCAAGATGTGAAAATGATAAGAGGTAAGTACTTATGGGATGATGTTATACATGTTCAAGGTAGAGCCATGTCGACACTAAAATTTTCCTCCGTAATTTCTATTTCATTAATGTATGTATTAGGAATAGGATGTTTTTAAGTATAATTAGTAGTAGCGTTCGATAGAAGATAACAAATACGCCATGCAAGATTTACGCCATGCCAATAATGTATAGTACGGTAATAGTCAAAAGTACAATAGGAATGTTGTGGTAAAAAGTAAATATTTGTCGTAAGTGGTCTGGTAATGTTAAAATGTCAAAGTTAGGGTAAGTAGAGAAGTAGGGTCTACATGATTAGGAATTAGAAATATTATATTGGTAATAAGGACAAGGAGTGAGGTCATAAATATTTTGTGTATTTTATTTGTAAAAAGTCTAAAAATGTGGAACCCATGTGAAATGATAAGGTTTATCTTATCTTAAAAGATAAGCTTACATGTATAGATAAGAGTTAAGGTATGGAATATGATTCGTCAGAGTGGATTTCTTATCCTATCTTAGAGATAAGATGGATAATCTTGGAAGTTCTATAAATAAAGAGGCCACCCCCCTCATTTAGCATAGAAGGAAGTAGTGAGAAATATTGTATGAGTAAGCATGTAAAAGAATTCATCATTTTGAAGGTGTGTTAAGGAAGCCATTAAGAGGTGTAATTGTAAAGTTTCTCCCATCGTATTGGTGGAAGGCAAGTGAAGTCAGTAACACTTGAAGTATCTCATGGGTGAGATTGTAACAATTTCATGTTAATATTATAATTTACACTGATATTTCATATTTATCATCATTCCTTCTTATCATAGTCTATGGTATTGTTGTGTTATGTTTATTTTTGTGTTTCTAGATTCCATCCACCAAACTAAAAGTTGTGCATTAGTAAATAATCATAGCACGAGGAGTTCTCGGTGGAGAATTATCATAGTGCCAGATTGGTGATGACATTTTGGTTCCGTTGCTGGACCATTCCTCGTTGGTGGATTTTCTCGGAGAGATATTCCCACTTAGTCAAAAAACATTTGGAGGGTAACCTTGTTTTTACCGTGTATAGTGTTTACTATGGTAAAGTCACTTTTTACCATGAATAGTATTTACCACAGTAAAGTCACTTTTTACCATGAATAGTATTTACTGTAGTAACTTCACTTTTTACCATGAATAGTGTTTACCACAGTAAAGTCGCCACCGCATGATAAGTCAAGTTTTACCATAGTTTACCATGGTCATTTCTATTTTCTATTATAGTGATTCCAATTATTTGTGCACATAAGTCTTGTTGATTGTACTTGTGGGTTGGTATTTCACTGTGGTTACTTTTGAAAATGGGGAAGATTCCTATTTTTTCAGCCCAATCTAATGAAGATGCTTCCTCTTTCATTCAAGAGTTTAAATGATCTTGTATTTGTAATGGCCTTATAAGAAGGGAAACAATGGACTGAATTTTTCCTACCTTTTTGGATGGTTCAACCCTTAGGTGGTTTGAAACACTAGGTGATAATGTGAAAAATTCATGGGATTTATTAACTAAAAGTTTTCTTGAAGAATTTGGTGAACAATAGAAATATGCAGATCTCATGATCGATATCACAAAGCTAGCCCAAGGAGAGAAGGAGAAGATAAGGGATTATCATGCTCATGTTCTAGAGCTAAGGAGGAAGCTCGATGCCCAGATCCGGAAGGAAGGATTAGCGGATGGGTTGATGAATGGAGTGGATAATCTCCTCTGTAAGCACTTCATTCTTGGGATGAAGCTAGAGATTAGACAATGAGTGAAGTATGACCACCCAGCTACCATTGAACAAGCAAAGGAGATTGCAAGAAGGCAACAAGAAAGCATGGAAGAGGAGCTCAAAGAAATTGTTGCTAAAGTAGAGCCCTCACCAACACCTTTGGTCCAGAATCCACAACCACTCTCGGTGAGAAAAAATATTTCTCCTAGTACATCTACTGAGTATGAAGATCTTCTCAGGAAGATGGGCCAGTTAACTATTAATCTTCTTCAAGGAAAATAATTTAGTTCTCAAGGAGGAGATAGAGGTCCAAATAGAAATATTTCTGAAGTTGTATGTTATTGTTGTTATAAAAAGGGTCATTATAAGTATACTTGTCCAGATAGAGATTCTACATCCGGTATAAGAGATAATGATAAAAGAAAAGCACCCGTGAATTCTTTTAATGTAGTAGATAAGAGCATAACTAATGAAGTAGATGTGTTTGTAACAAAAATAAATAAAGAAAAGGATAACCAAGATGGAAATGATCCTAAGAATATGAAAGGAGAAACTAGTAAGAAAAATAGGAGAAGAAAGTTGGGTGTGAAAGATTTTCTCGATTTCACAGGGACAAGGATCATACCCCATCTTAGAAGATCTGGCCCAAAAGGCCTACAAATATTACATATGGTAAACTCTTGGTTATGTCTTCTGAGAAAAGGTGAGAGCTGCAAAGTGGACTTAATGTTCGACGAAGGAATGAGGTTTAGGTCCCTATTTTGGAGGTAGAGGCCGATCCCTATGCTACAAAAGCTACAGATTATCTACCGGTATTTCAATTCATGATGTCTTAGTTGATGGAGGTAATGCGCTTAATGTAATGACCGAGTCTATAATAAATATGTTGGGTTTAAAAATTGATCACCCTCAACACTTATGTTAAGGTCATTAAATAAGGGAAAACTAAACCGAAGGTGTAGTTTCAAATGTGGAAATATCTCATTATGGGTGTTGTATGTGTGGTAGACTTTCGGGTGATGAAAATGGTACTATTGCATACCCAATGTTGTTGGGAAGACCATGGCTAAGGAGATTTCATGCAAGAAACTACTAGAATGAAGGCTTCATGACACTTGGACATGGTAGAAAGAGGGTGAAGATAAATTTGATCCTCGGCATCATAAGGCGTAACTCGTGGATTCAAGTGATGAAACCGATGATTGGACATCCTCTCGATTACTCTAGTACTAGTGAAGTGGACACCGAAGATGAAGAAAGTGAGTTTGATGTTTCACCATGGATATCCTTCCAGTCAAACCGACTCATGACCCCATAAAATTATCTCGAAGAAGAAATTGATGATCATCTCCAACAAATAAAGATTGGTGATGTTGTGATGGAGAGTGAGAAGGAATCCTACCTCCGGCTCTTTGAAGGTACATACACATTCACTTTTGATTACAAGGAACTCCATCATGTAAGTTGGGTAGAACATTCTATTGAGTGGTAAATGGTGCTAAGCCCATAAAGAAAATTCCATATAGAATGAATCCTAATTTTTCCAAGACTATAAAAGAAGAAATACATAAGTTGCTTGATGCAGGATTCATATTTGTTTGTGGAGAATTCGAATGGGTTTCTCCCATTGTGATCTCAATAACAAAGAATGGGAAGCTACGTATTTGTGTTGATTATAGGAATCTCAATAAGGAAATAAAGAAGGATCATTACCCTCTTCCATTCTCATATCAGATTTTGGACGAAGTAGCTGGCCAAGAGTGCTATAGTTTTGCTGATGGATATAGCGGATACAACCAAGTTTGTATAGCAGAGAAAGATCAGCTGAAGACCACATTCACCACTCCTTGGGGAACATTTTCTTATAGAGTTATGCCTTTTGGGTTGTGTAATGCTCTGGAAACGTTCCAACATTTGATGAATAGGGTGTTTGAACCCTACATTGGGAACTTCATCAGAGTATTTCTTGGATGATTTTTGCATCTATGGGAGCAAGATGGACCACTTGCACTAGATGGAGACAACATTTCAAAGGTTATATGAAGCACAAGCCTCACTAAACCCTACAAAGTGTGTCTTTGGATGTTCTAAAGGTGTTTTGTTAGGGAATGTTGTATCCAGAGATGGTATTGGTACTGATCCTGATAAAGTTTTAAAAATCAAAGAGTTACCATTTCCTATGAATAGAAGTAAGTTGAGATCATTTTTAGGCCATGTGGGTTACTATAGAAGGTTCATGAAGAATTTCTCAAAGATTGCACAACCACTAACCTAGTTCTTGAAGAAGGATGTTACTTATGAACTTGGAATTAAGGTGCATGAAAATTTTGAACAATCAAGGAAGCCCTAGTGTATTCACCTATTTTAAAGAATCCGAAATGGAGCAAGCCATTCATTGTGTACACCGATGCCTCGGATGCATCACTAGGAAGTACTGAGCCAAAAGGATGAAAATGGGAATGAACATCCATTTTACTTTGGAAGTAGACAAATGAGTAGTGCTTTGAGGTAAATTATATTGAATCGAAAAAGAGGCTCTAGCTATCATTTTTGCTATAAAGAAGTTTGGAAATTAATTTCTAGGGAAAAAATTTATAGTTGTAATAGATCATCGTGCTCTAAAATATATAGTAAATAAGCCTAACCCATTAGGGAGGATAGCAAGATAGATAATTTTTCTACAAGAATTTGAATTTGATATTATAGATAGGTCAGGAAAGAAGCATGTCAATGCAAATGCACTCTCTCAAGCCTATGATGGTTTAGGTTCATCTTGTGATGATGATGATTTCCCAGATGTAACATTGTTATCCCTTGACACAATCCCTAGTGAATACATAGATATTTGGAATTATCTGAATGAATTCAAGTTTTTGATGGTGCTAATGCAAAGACTAAGAGGAAGATTACTCAAGCCAGTCATCCATATTCTATTCTGCATGGAGTATTATTTCGAATAGGACCTGATGGACAATATAAGAGGGTAGTTGGACGTGATCAAGGGAAGGAGCTGATAGAATAATTCCACAATGGTACATGTGGAGGGCACTTCTCTAGACAACTTACATCAAGAAGGATCTTGGATGCAGTTATCACCGCCCACTCTTTTTAAAGATTGTTATAATTATTGTAAGACATGTGATATTTGTCAAACACATGGTAACCATAAGACTTCATCACTCCATTATGCCCTATTCTTCCACTTGGTCCCTTTGAAAAGTGGGGAATAGACATTGTAGGGTCCACTTCCAACTACCCCACGCCAAAATAAGTATATTGTAGTTTCCACAAATTATTTAACCAAGTGGGTTGAAGCTAGGCTATTGAAAACAACTTCCATGGATGAAGTGGCAAGGTTCATATATGAACGTATTGTCACCAGATTTGGTTGCCCATTAGAAATTGTAACAGATCAAGGAAGCCACTTCATTAATGAGGTGGTAGAAGCCCTAGTCAACAAGTTTTCTATCAAGCACAAGAAGGAAACAACATACAAGCCAAGCACAAATGGACAGGTGGAACGAACAAATTTTGGGTTGTGTCAAATTTTAGCAAAGGATGCAGCCTTGTAGGTACATAAGTGGGATAAAAGGATTCATGCAACATTGTGGGCATATAGGGAAACATCAAAGTCAGAAACAAGATACTCCCCATTTAAGTTGGCTTATGGCATTGATCCAGTTCTTCCTATTGAGTTTGATATTCCCACTATGAGAGTTATGAAAAATGAAAGGATGGATGAAAGTGATTCAGTAAAAGAAAGGTTGGTGCATCTTCATTTACTAGAGGAAATAAGGGAAATAGTGAAGGATACAAGCTATAAGAAGAAAATGAAGCGAAGGAATGCTTTGATGAAAAGATCCATTGGTCTCCATTTCATGTGAATGACTTGGTTCTAGTGTATGATTCCGTATACAAAAAAAGAAGGCAGAGAAAATTTCTTCCCAAATGGATGTGGCCCTACAAAATAGCAAAGATTGTGCATGAAAATGGTACATATCGCTGGAGGAATTAGATGGTACCCCATTACGCAATGGGTCAACCACGACAAGTTGAATATTTTCCAAGCACAGAATAGTCTACTCTGAGGATGGAGTAGAAGCTAGGAAGGGGAAAGATGTCGACACTAAAATTTTCCTCCGTAATTTCTATTTCATTAATATATGTATTAGGAATAGGATGTTGTTAAGTATAATTAGTAGTAACATCTAATAGAAGATAACAACACTTCCATAGATAATGCTTTGCCAATAATGTATAGTACAATAATAGTCAAAAGTACAATAGGAATGTTGTGGTAAAAAGTAAATATTTGTCGTAAGTGGTCCGGTAATGTTAAAATGTCAAAGTTGGGGTAAGTAGAGAAGTAGGGTCTACATGATTAGGAATTAGAAATATTATATTGGTAATAAGGATAAGGAGTGAGGTCATAAATATTTTGTGTATTTTATTTATAAAAAGTCTAAAAATTTGGAACCCATGTGAAATGATAAGGTTTATCTTATCTTAAAAGATAAGCTTACATGTACAGATAAGAGTTAAGGTATGAAATATGATTCATCAAAGTGGATTTCTTATCCTATCTTAGAGATAAGATGGATAAGCCACCCCCTTCAATTAGCATAGAAGGAAGTAGTGAGAAATATTGTATGAGTAAGTGTGTAAAGGAAGCCATCATTTTGAAGGTGTGTGTTAGTGCAAAATCACAAAGACCCACAGACGCACATCGAGCTTCTAGGTTGATGTTCGAGCATCCAAAGTGTGATTACACAACATGGAAACCTCTCTCAGTGTGGGACTGTAAAACGAGAGAGGAATCTCCAGAGAAGGCTGGTTCCTGCTCCTAAACTACCTACCACAAGCTATTCCAGTGCAGGCAAGCTAATCTAATCCTAATCTAACAATGCCAAGGAGACAGAGAGAGAGAGAGAAAGGAAAAGAACAAAAGCCTACACTAAAATGGTGATACACTAGAGAAGGAGGATGTTGAACATCTATCAAAACTGCCATGGGACAAAGAGAGGTGAGCCATTGGGAAGGATGGACAGAAGCATCACAAACCCAAGGATAGATTTCACACAGAAAATGTCCCAAAACTCCATGAACACAGCTCCAAACCTGCAATGAACATTTGGACATGCACAGATACCTGCAAATGAAGAGAGGCAAGGAGAGAACAAGCAAAAACGAGAGAGGATGGACAGATGCATCACAGAACACATTTTGTTGCTCCAGAAGTTTGCACAGAACATCATTCCATTAATGGTAAAAGGAAAAAACGCCATTACAGAGCAAGGGAGGAGGCTCAACTCCATTTTCAACCCTAGAGAAGAAAAGAAGGGAGGCAGAAAGAGCGAGAAAGAATGAACAACTTTTTTTTTATATTTTGCCACTCCTTACAATATATAGGAAGAATGAGAGAAGGAAGAAAGAGGAAAGTCAGATCTACTCCAACCACCTCCAGGTCGTATTTTAAATCATTTCATCATGGTAGAAGCGACGGATCCTGGCAAAACGGCGGGCTGTCTGCTGCATTAAAACTGGTCGCTGAAATGTCACTTCTGTCATTACCACGCGTCAGAGCCGTTTCTCAATTTTCTCTCTCTAGACTGCACCAAAACTCAAGATTAGCCCTAGAATCATGTAGAGGATTTCACTAGCTTTCCGTTGATATAAGGAACATGCAAATCCGAGCTCTGGATCAAAAGATATGACGATTTGAAGATTTAGGCACTAACAATGAAAATGATTTTTGAAATATTTTCCGCGCATTGCCACCGGATGACACGTGGCGTGCTCGATTGGATGAGAAAGGTCTTCAGCCCATCGGGTTCGGATTCTCCTCTCCATTTGCATCGGGTTTGGGAGGTGGCTCAACATATGTTTTCGCCCCATGCTTTTCCGACTTGTTTCCCCGACTATGAAACCCGATTTTCTTTGTGCGTCGGGCTTTCCAACCCCTCCGACACATTTCTTAGGTGTCGGGTTTTTCAACCCTTCCGACATGTTCTTGCGCCATGTTTCTCCGTCGTGTTTTCCCGACTATGAAACCCGATTTCCTTTGTGCGTCGGGTTTGGACGACCCGACGACATATCCCTTTGTGTGGGGTTTTCGCTTGACATGTGGCAACTTCTCATTGGTTCGGATCAAATTCGAAAACTCACCCTTTGACTTTTTGACCTTTTCCCTTGTGAGGACACGTGGCAGCTTCTGATTGGCTCTCGGCTCCTTCACGTACTTTGCCTCCATTTGTCCCGGATGTCCCATTTGATTTTGGCCCCTTTGTGCTCATTTCGTAGATTCGGGCATTTTTGGCCCGCTTGTCCCACTTTGCTTCTGGATGACTTGACCCTTTTCGGCCCGACTCGGCCGGTTCGCGCCCTTTTGTCCGACACGTCCCAATTGCTTTTGGGCTCCTTGTGCTGATTTCGCGTGAACCGGCCGGTTCGGGCATTTCACGTCCATTTGTCCCATTCGTCCCGAATCCCCCTCTCTCGGCCAGCTTAGTCGATTTTCTCTCTCACAAACCAGCATTTCGCGCCCGCCGCAGTACTTTTGTCCCACATGTCCCAAATGCTTAGTGGGCCGCCTGGACTCATTTCGGCCGGTTCGGTGGTTCGCATACTTTTGTCCCATTTGTCCCAACTTAGGGTAGGATCGGGACTATGCCGATTTTCACAATTTTATCTGGCCCAAACTACTTGCTTTCTGCAACCTTTTCCGCACTTTCTCAGAGCTTTCTCCTTCCAACTTCGACCAGGGGAGTTAGAAAAAATCTGAGGGGACCCTGGAAACATGAATTTTGGCCCCGAATCAATCAATTTTCCTGGGACCTGAGAATCTGATGCATGTTATCGAAATTTACCCGGGGGGGTGAAATTTTGATAACAGTTTTGGCGACTCAGCGGGGTCATCTGCCTGCTAGATGAATGATCAGTAGCCTGAAGCAATCCATTGGGCATGGAGTCATGAGTTGTAACCTGCAACTGATCTGAACTTTGAAAACTTCCCTCTGAGCCACTTGAAACCCACCGGACATGGAGTTGTTCTCACCAAAATGCCACTGAAATGAACTGTGCAAGAGCAACACCAAAGAACACCAAAACTACGTACAAAACGAAAATCATACATGCCCCAAATGGAACATGCAGAGTGTGCACAAGCACTTCTTCTACTGAAAGAAAATCTACCTACTCTACTCTAACTGGAAGCAAAGGCAAGCTAAACAAACCCTGCAACTGGTTGTGAGAAATAGCTTCCTTTCTTCAAAATTGGCAGCCATGCAATTGATTTGGCACTGATCATGGCTGTTTGGATGGATGGAAAATCAACAAGAAGCTGGTCTTCTATCCAAATCATCAAAGTATCAACTGAAAAATCCAATACCTCTTTTAGTTGTTCTGCATTTGGATTGAAGAGGTATGGCAGCTGATCCTTGGTACTTTGTAGCTCGTCCTCATGCCCAGAAGTGAGCATGACCGGTTGTGGATTCTCCTTTGGCTCCAATGAAGCCAAATACCTGATTGGGCAAGGTCTGATCCTTTGGATGTGCCCATAGCTCTGATTTTCAACTCCAAAATGGAGTTCTCTTATAGACCCACCTGAATGGATGATGTGGAAGGAATGGTGGAATCCTTCCCCGTCCTTTCTCTTCCTCCAATGAAGAACAGGGAAGATCAGAATCTTCCAATCTTGACTCCAAAGGGCTGCTATAAGATGCAGGCTGCTGCAAACGAAAGCTCTCCTTCATGGCAGCAGGCTCTGGTGTTTGGAATGTGGATGATGAAAGAGAGAAAGGTGAAAGCTCAACCGGCTCTTCTCCATCAAAACAGTCCTCCAAATCGGCGGAGTAAACTGCCTCATTGCTGTCCTGCTGCTCGTGTTCAACTTCCTCCATGGTGTCCTCTTGGTCTGCAACTTGACCACCATGGTTTCCTTCACTCTCCAATATTGAGTTTGAGAGGTCAAACTCCTCTTTAGCACTGGAACTTGAGAGAGGTGAAGTAGAAAGAAGAACTGAAGGTTCTTCTATAACCTGCTTTGTGCTCAAAGCCCTTGGATCTGCACTTTTCTCCTCCACAGCTAGATTGTGCTCCTCTTCTTTTGCCTTTGGAGCAGCTTCTCCCTCCTCTATTACTCGAAGGCAATCTTGCTCTGATTGAACTCCTCCTCCAGCATGAAGTTTGTCAAGTCAAACTCTTCAATCTGCTGCTCTAGAGGACAAGTTGGGACTGCAAGATCTTCTTCTTCTGCTGCAACAAAATCAGTCCTAACCACCATTTGTTCAACCTTAGCCTCTTCTGTAGGCTTTACCAGCAAAGGGATCTTTTCAATTCCAAATTTAAGAGCCAAACTTACTAAGCTCTTAATCATTTCTTCTTTTCCTGGCTCTTCCTCTTGCTGTCCTTGATGACTGATTTTTTCAATTTCTTCTTCCCCACATGGAATTGGGAATGCAAAAGGAGGAATGGGTTGAAACTCAACTGATTTTACAATTTTTGTGGTGGTGGAGGCAGTGAAACCTCTTGTTTCTTTGGAGGAGGGGGTGTTTCTGTTAGCTCTTGTGGAGGGGATGACTGTTTGGAAGGGAAAAGGAAAGAAGAATCGAGATGAGATGGAAGACTGAGAGGTGGAGACATGGATTCAACATTTGGGACAGCAGATGGAGGGTTTGAAATTTGCAAGTCCAAATGAGATGATGCTGCTTGAGTAATGGGAAGAGAAAGACCAGATGATGGTGTAGAACTTACCCATTGACAAGGTTGTTCAACACCGAATGTATAGGCCTCTATTTCTGCTGTCCATTGTGCAAGTTGGGGCAACATCTTTATCATGAAGTCCAGCTTCTCCTGAGGGCTGAAGTGTCTTGGAAAAGGGCCTCCCCATGGACAAGGAGTCCTGTAACCGATTCCGAAAGCTCTCATTTGAGCTGTTGCTCTGGACTGCACCATCCCCACCTCCATCTTTTGGATTTTCTCCAACAGACCAGCATCTTGGATCTGATTGTCTTCATTGTATGCATACTCTTGCTCTTGGGAAGCTTCATTGCCAAACTGACTTTGGCACTGCTGTTCATATGAGTATGCATGCTGATCTGGAGGATTTGTAAAACATGTTGGAAGTGGAAAATACTGCTGTTGTTGTAAATGTGAGTTCCATGATGGAAATGAAGTCATGGTTGCACAACTTCATGGAATGGAAAAGAATGAAAGGGATGGAAAGAAGGATGAATGAAAAATGGATGGAAATGAATGGAAAGGAAGGTCTGCAACTTCAGAGATGGTTGTTGACCAGATGGAGTCGCCAGATGTGTTTGCAAGTGCCTCCAAAGGCTGAAATCTTCACAGGAACACATCAACCTGCAAAAGATGAAGTGAAAGACCTCTAAGGTCCCACCGGGCGTGCCAAAACTGTTAGTGCAAAATCACAGCACCCCTAGACGCACATCAGGCTTCTAGGTTGATGTTCGAGCATCCAAAGTGATTGCACAACATGGAAACCTCTCTCAGTGTGGGACACCTGTAAACGAGAGAGGAATCTCCAGAGAAGGCTGGTTCCTGCTCCTAAACTACCTACCACAAGCTATTCCAGTGCAGGCAAGCTAATCTAATCCTAATCTAACAATGCTAAGGAGACAGAGAGAGAGAGAAAAGGAAAAGAACAAAAGCCTACACTAAAACGGTGATACACCAGAGAAGGAGGATGTTGAACATCTATCAAAACTACCATGGGATAAAGAGAGGTGAGCCATTGGGAAGGATAGACAGAAGCATCACAAACCCAAGGATAGATTTCACACAGAAAATGTCCCAAAAATCCATGAACACAACTCCAAACCTGCAATGAACATTTGGACATGCACGTATACCCGCAAATGAAGAGAGGCAAGGAGAGAACAAGCAAAAACGAGAGAGGATCGGATGCATCACAACATGTTTTGTTGCTCTAGAAGTTTGCACAGAACATCATTCCATTAATGGTAAAGGCAAAAACGCCATTACAGAGAAAGGGAGGAGGCTCGAACTCCATTTTCAACCCTAGAGAAGAAAAGAAGGGAGGGCAGAGCAGAAAGAATGAACAACTTTTTTTTTTATATTTTGCCACTCCTTACAATATATAGGAAGAATGAGAGAAGGAAGAAAGAGGAAAGTCAAATCTACTCCAACCACCTCCAGGTCATATTTTAAATCATTTCATCATGGTAGAAGCGACGGATCCTGGCAAAACGGCGGGTTGTCTGCTGCATTAAAACTGGTCGCTGAAATGTCACTTCTGTCATTACCACGCGTTAGATCCGTTTCTCAATTTTCTCTCTCTAGACTACACCAAAACTCAAGATTAGCCCCAGAATCATGTAGAGGATTTCACTATCTTTCCGTTGATATAAGGAACATGCAAATCCGAGATCTGGATCAAAAGATATGACGATTTGAAGATTTAGGGCACTAACAAAGTAAAACAGATTTTTGAAATATTTTCCCGTGCATTGCCACTGGATGACACGTGGCGAGCTCGATTGGATGAGAAATGTCTTCATCCCGTCAGGTTCGGGATTCTCCTCTCCATTTGCATCGGGTTTGGGAGGTGGCTCAACATATGTTTTCGCCCCATGCTTTTCCGACTTGTTTCCCCGACTATGAAACCCGATTTTCTTTGTGCGTCAGGCTTTCCAACCCCTCCGACACATTTCTTAGGTGTCGGGTTTTTCAACCCTTCCGACATGTTCTTGCGCCATGTTTCTCCATCGTGTTTTCCCGACTATGAAACCCGATTTCCTTTGTGCGTCGGGTTTGGACGACCCGACGACATATCCCTTTGTGTGGGGTTTTCGCTTGGATACGTGGCAGCTTCTCATTGGTTCGGATCAGCGCTCGAAAACTCGCCCTTTGACTTTTTGACCTTTTCCCTTGTGAGGACACGTGGCAGCTTCTGATTGGCTCTCGGCTCCTTCGCGTACTTCGCCTCCATTTGTCCCGGATGTCCCATTTGATTTTGGCCCCTTTGTGCTCATTTCGGCCGATTCGGCCGGTTCGGGCATTTTTGGCCCGCTTGTCCCACTTTGCTTCGGACTGACTTGACCCTTTTCGGCCGGTTCGGCCGGTTCGCGCCTTTTGTCCCGCGCGTCCCAATTGCTTTTGGGCTCCTTGTGCTGATTTCGCGCGAACCGGCCGGTTCGGGCATTTCGCGTCCATTTGTCCCATTCGTCCCGAACTGCCCCTCTCAGCAGTTAGTCGATTTTCTCTCTCGGTCGAACCGGCATTTCGCGCCCGCCGCGTACTTTTGTCCCACTTGTCCCAAATGCTTAGTGGGCCGACTGGACTCATTTCGGCCGGTTCGGGCGGTTCGCGTACTTTTGTCCCATTTGTCCCAACTTGTGCTGGACTGGGACTTAGCCGATTTTCACAAATTTTCCTGGCCCGAACTACTTGCTTTCTGCAACCTTCTCCGCACTTTCTCAGAGCTTTCTCCTTCCAACTTCGACCAGGGGAGTTAGAAAAAATCTGAGGGGACCCTGGAAACATGAATTTTGGCCCCGAATCAATCAATTTTCCTGGGACCTGAGAATCTGATGCATGTTATCGAAATTTACCCAGGGGGGGTGAAATTTTGATAACAGAGTGTTAAGGAATCCATTAAGAGGTGTAATTGTGAAGTTTCTCCCATCGTATTGGTGGAAGGAAAGTGAAGTCAGTAACACTTGAAGTACCTCATGGGTGAGATTGTAACAATTTCATGTTAATATTATAATTTACACTCGATATTTTAGACTTATCATCATTCCTTCTTATCATAGTCTATGGTATTCTTGTGTTATGTTTGTTGTTGTGTTTCCGATTCCATCCACCAAACTAAAAGTCATGCATTAGTAAATAATCATAGCACAAGGAGTTCCCGGTGAAGAATTATCATAGTGTCGGATTGGTGATGACATGCCCGCTAAAGACATGGGAAATGCACAAAGTATCAAGTCTTGTTCATGGGCTATAAGATAGCAACCATGATGAAAAGGTTAAATGTTTTATCGTGGGTTCTTATTTGTTATAAAATTTGAGAAATTTTGGAAGCTCCAAATGAGGTGGATAAGATTTGTAAGTCATGAATGGGTGAATAGGATCGTTAAATATTTATTCATATGATAGTGTGTACTTAGGGCCCATGGAAGTAGTTTCAAGGCTATATATCATGTTCATTTAAGCTTGAAGAGGGTACATTTGTGGTGGTCGTTTTGTGTTGGATGAGAAAGAGTCAAGTTGATTGAATGAAAATGAGTAGACTATGGGAATGGTTGATATTGTTTAGGCATATATTATTGGAAATGAATGTTTTGTTGAGAAAGTCTGGAGAGATGTTGTAAGTGCATTGTGAAATTATAAGTTATGATGGTTTGGTATACTTGATACAGGGTGGGTATGGATGTGTTTAGATGAGGTTATGATTGTCATGGTATGTTTTTAAATGGAATGGATGCGTAGACATGAGACTTTAAATAATGAGGTTTTGGTTGTAAAGGAACTAAAGTGAAGATCGGGGTTGTGGTTATGGCATGTTTTGAGAGGGAATAGAGGCATGGATAATAGGTCAGTGCAATTGTTGCGTTATATATTGGGAATAAGTAAGTGGTTCGATGGCTAAGGTATGTTTTACAAATTAAGTATAACTAAGGAATGTTGTAAATTTTGATGGATACTTGCAATAGTAGCTAGTGTTTATTAAGGGTGTAGATGTAGGAATGGAAATAGTAATGTCTTAGAGAGGTGGAGTGGTTTGGGAGGATAGTGGTTAATACATGCTAGTATAAATGGTGGCGAACTCATGGTAGGTGTTTGGATGTAACAAGAAGCTAAAGGAGTTTTTGTGGATGAAGAAATGTTTGTATCTTTTTGTAGAGGTGTGGAACAAGTTGAGGGATCTATTGAGGATGTTGGTTGTTGAGTGGTTGTGTCTTGTGAAGAAATCACGTGAAGATCAAAAATAGGGATGAAGACACAATGTTGGATGTTTCTAGTTCATAGTTAAGAGGATAAGAATATATCTCGTTAAATAATTGGTTCGTTATTTGGATCAATGAGGTGGGAAAAACCACATGAAATATTATATACGTACAACTTTGGCTCAAGTAATGATGATTGAAGATGAATTCCACTAGCTACAAGGTAGGAATTAAGGGCAACAATGTTTGAATCCAAGATCTCTGAAAAGATAGGATCCCCACTATCAAAGAAACGGGGAATAAAAGTCTTAGGTATCTCGGATGAAGAAGATCATCTACGAGGAGAATTTGGTTGCTCTTGGTCATTTTATTAGGGTGATATGATAACCCATCATGTATCTAATAAACGTGAAGCATCCCAAGATGTGTTTGGATGTTTCCAATGAAATGTTGAAGGTATTCTATCATGTTTTTGATGTTTGGATACGTGATTGTTTTCTTATAAGCACCATGAAACAAACAAAAAATCACCTAATAAATGAAACGATAATCTAGATTGGTTGATTATAAGAAGAAAACAAATCACACAATTTTTTTTTTTGATCATCTGGATTAATTTAGAAGAAAAGTGAAATGTATAAAACAGTTGATAAGGTCCTAGGAAATTACCATCTATGGAAGGTTTCAGGAATGTTTAAATCTAGAGTCCTCGATATACCCAAAGGTACGTGAGGCTCATATCTATGTTGTTGATGGTATATGGCCTAGTATTGGGGCCTACCCTCTCACTTCAAGGTCCTGCAACAATAAGGGAGTCGGGTGCTTAACCAATATACCGAAAACATAGTTTAATATACTTGGCTAGAACACTGATTAAATTTCTCTTTTGGGTGATGAAATCCCAATATTTATCATCTACGAATGATTTTCAGATGAAATTTTCATATTCAATGTGGTTTGGCTATGTGTAAGGGATATAATGTGAATGTAATAAATTAATACTTTAACTTTTCTATGTGATCAAGTAGGATGAAAGGTTTGGTTTATTACTAAAAGAACGATTGATTTTGATGAGTAAAAATGAAAAAATGCGATGGTTGAAAAACAAAAAGGAAAGGAGAATACTCACTTGAGAAATGATTCCTTTTTCATTTTTTCATTTTTTATTCTTTTTAACAATGCAATAGTGCAGCAAAAAAAATCCACCAAATCAGAAATCTCTAAAAAGGTTAACAGAAACCAAACAACAAAAGGAAATGTTATTACAGTTGACTGACTAAGTAATTAGAAGAAGTTAGATCAATCATCGGAGATTGAGAGGAATCATATTTGATTCACCCAATGGATAGCAATTTGACCTAGGATAACTTCCGATTATAGAGTAGAAGTAAAAAAAATGAATTTTAAATAAAATTGAAATGAATAAAGGGACAAAGGACCCACTAGGCCTACTAGAATGTTCATATATGTTTTTACTTTTCTAATTTCTATTAATGAAGTGAAATAATAAAAACAAAACTGACCTTGGAAGATGGTGGGGTTTACTGATACATGCAATGATGGATGTTGATGCTAATGTTTGATCAAGATTGTTGCATCTAAGTGAATGTAAAATTCCTCCTTTCCTACTAAGAAACCTATACTTAAAGACACTAAATAGAAAGGATTAGATAAATGGATAGATGACCTTATCAACAAATGTCTCATCAAGGAATCCAAAGGGACTTCCTTGGAGGATGTTAGCTCGTTTTGTAATAATTAAGTGAATTGATAACAATGTAGATAATGAAAAATATATATAATCAATAGAAATGCAAATAACTAATGAGAAGCTATAGAAATCCAAGTTGAATGGTAAGTCTTATATAACTTCAAAGGTGGCTTAAGTGAGGGTGGATGAAATTTGTACACGTTTGAAATAGGTCTACCATAAATTCCTAGTATTTTTGTTGGATTTCATGGAAGAATTCAAATTGATTTTCAATGTCCTCTTCATCAACATTTAATCATATTGCATAGAGTGTAAGTTCATGTAGTATGTTGTGCTTCTCTTAGAGGAAATGGTGTTAGATTATTGGAAGATCATATATGTTGGTAATTGGATGTGAACGTACAAGAAATGACATCTAACAAAAATCCAATTCTCTTTCTAATTCAATATTGGATGAATATATGGAAGAGGCCAATTTCTTTCCCGAAAAACCAAGGATAAAAATGATGACTACAAGGATGATATGGATTTCAAACTCAAAGGAGTGCCATGCCCACAAATCATGGAACTTTTCTCCTTATCAGAAGGTCTCATGAATAAAGCGTGCCCACACATGCATGGAAGAGAATCTTGGGAGATGAAAATTCGGAGGAAATGAACAAGGTCGTTTTGAATGAATCATGGGAGCATATGGATCATATTTTTCATCATCTTCCAGACGCATAATGGAGAGACTCTTTCAATTGAAATGAAAATAAATATATGATGATTTTATAAAAATGATCCGTGCTAGATATTTTGAAAGTTCTGGAAGAAACTTGAAATCCTCAACTTAGCCTTGAACTCTTGACTCAGAAATTAACATAAAAGGAAGGTGTGGATCAATTTCCATTCCTCAATTTGATACACAGATGATTGATGTAGAGATGGAGTAGTTGAAAAAATTGAATAACTTCCCAAATGATGAACATGAAACCGAAAACATGTCTTTTTCTTCAACATCGGGAGAAGGAGTTTGTGAATGCAAAAGAAGAAAATTCCTTGGGTCTCCTTTAGACATCTCCAATTTTGATAACTCTTCCATAGAAAAAGATACTAAGGAAGATGTTGAGCTGACTCACATTGAGGAGATTTTTTTGCACCATTGGGAATGTGTTCAAAGTCAACTTGGTCCCATCACTTTGGAATATTCTTCCAGTACAGAATGAGAGTTCATATGGAAAAAAGTACCCGAAGGTAAAGATGAGCTTCAGGTGATTTCAAATAAGGATTCAATACAAGACATTTTAGAAGTGACATAATACATAGGAGGTCCCATGCTAAGTCTAAACATATTAACTCAAGCCATGATCACAATAGCCAGATATGAAGAACGTGAATACAAGAATGAAAAGAAATTAGAAGATTTAAATAACTTGAACATGAATCAGCCATAAGATGATGATGATATTTTCGTGAAAGACTAGTAGTGTGAATGAACACGGAAGGTTGATGACACTTTGGGACTAATTTTTAAGAACATGAAGGAAAGGGAATTTCTAGGTGAAGTCTTGAGAATCAAGAATCTCATATAGACTCAATCCTACAAAGTACACAGAAAATCATGAAATCACCCGATTTTCATAAACAATTAAGGAGAGGAGGCTACTTTCTCGAACTAGTCAATGGATTCATGGAACAACATCATTCATAGTTTCCCACTCAGGGGTAACCTCTGAGAAGATAATATCACTACAAAAGAGAGGGTTGTCCCCCACCTTGTATTATAGCTGATTTAGGTTTATTTCCCCTTTCCATTTTCTGTGTTTTTTGCCTTTATTGTGTATTGTGTTTTATTTTAGTTGTGTTTATGTGTTTTTAACATTTTTGTCTATCTCTTTCAAGTTTTGTTTGTTCCGCAAGGCCTAATGGATAAGGCATTGGTCAACATGATGTGTTGCATTGAGATTCTGAATTTCACATGTGATGTCCTCACCGTGCTCTATCTATGACATGTCCCAAAGCTAGAGCTAGTTGTTGTGATGAAAATTTTCAAGCATGACAACCATACCCTACCTTAAAATTTTTGCCAAAGGTCATTCTGAGCCCTCCTTCCTATCACCCTAATCCCCGAGTTAGTCATATCCATTCTCTATAAATTTTTTTGAAGTTCCATGTCAATGTGTTCTTAATTGATCTATGGATATCAAGTCATTCCATGTTCTTCCTAATCCAAATCAACCAAGACAAACTTCTCAACAAGCTTTGGAACGATTGTTCTCAAGAATTCTCAAGGCTATTCCACACCCCTTAGAATAGAATGAGGATCCAAAACCCGTCAAAAATTCATAAAAATATCTAAGAACATTTTTCAATCAATTTTGGAGGGTTATGGTAAGTTTTTAAATTTTTGGAGCAGTTTCAACAATAGTGAGTCCTGGAGGCCAAGCAGTGCACAATGTAAAAACAACCCATGAGATTTGGGAAGCCATTTTGGGAGCTTCGAAGAGAGTTAAAATTTAAACAAGAGATCTTAGGAAAGTTAATCCAATATTCTATAAGATCGTATAATCATAATCTTCACAACACCTAGAGGAACTTTGTCGCCATCAAGTTTTTCTAATGCAAAACCTTGGAGCCATAACACAAATCCTTAATTTCATGGTGTAAATTGTGGATTAAAGATTTAAAAACCCCACCATTTGATTCGAGAGGGCCATTTTCAATCAACATCATATAAATTTTTAACAAAATACTCCATCGAAGCTCGAGATATGATCCCGACAAGACGTCCCTAAGGTAATTCTCTAGTAATACATTTTTTGGTTTGGAAATAAAACCAATGGGGAATGGCACACTTTTATGCACCAAGTGTACCAAATATTTTATGAAAGAGGTGATACAAAATGTTCCCCTACCTCATTTGGATTCCTAGATCCTCCAGGATGACCAAGTTTAAGTTGTTAATTACAAAATAAGCCCCCCAGGCTTCATTTCCCAGCCCCTGCTCCGACAAACCAAGTTCAGTCACATGACCAAATAAGTAGAGGGAACTATTTTTTGTACCAATTACATGAAACCTTGGTGAAAAATGTGAAATATAATGTACCCTCATCCTCTTAAGCCCCCAGTTCAACATGTGACCATGTTACACGAAAAAGTGCAATTTTAAGCCCTCCACTCAAGCCCAACAACCAATCATGCTCTACCAAGTGGCCTAGTAGGGTTAGGTAACAGTTTTTGCACCAAATTAACTAAGAAATTGGTGCCAAAAAGTTCATCTCATTCCAAATCAAAAAATTATGCAAAAGTTCTAACTATCGGGCTCTCACTAGTTGTTTCTCTCACGCATGCACAGGTTTCCTCCAATTTCTAGATTCTCCATCCGATCCTCCACTTTTACTATTGCCACACCTCCATAATATTTTAATCATCCTTCAAAATTTCTACAGGTGTGAAAATAAGATATTTCAAAGAAAAACAATGAGAGTAAGTTGTCATAAACCCTAGGCTCAAAAACAAAGAAATGATCGTATCGTGCAAACCAAAGGTGGTTGAATATCTTAGAATTTGAGGATTCTATTAATTACATATTTAATCAACATTAATAAAATATGAAATATCAAATAAATAAACAATATATTAGATTTCATAATAATAACGTAATACTTACAAAAGTAAATAATAGAGGACACAATATTTATAGTGAAAACTCCGAAGGTAAAAACACTTTGAAAAGTAACCTTTATGGTAGAGGAATTTTTACATCGAGTAATTCACCTCCTCCTTAGAAACCCTAATCACAAGGGTGAAAACCTTTGATATATTATTTTTTTGAATATATTAAATGAGCACCCGAAGTCAATTTCATATGAGGGGACCGGGTATGTCTCCCGACTCACCTTTAGAACCATGTCGGTTGACACATATACCAAGCTTTAAAATATTTAATAATAGAAATATAACTATTTATTATTATTAAATATTTAACCTAAAGTATATTCCTAGGTTTGGATATTTAATAATAGAAATAGAAACATTTCTTATTATTAAATATTTAACCTATAATATAATGTTGGACCCATATTTAATTAAGGGGTGGCCAACTCACTTAAGCATTATGTTCCAGTGAGAATATTGTTGAAAATTCGGGAAAAACTTCCTCATCCAATGCCTTCAAGATACAAAATATATGAGATCAAATGATGCACTATATTATTAAAAGCAATACAAACTCCATTTTATGCCCTAACTTCCATTCATAAGATTTCCCATCAATCTACCATTCGGATGAAAATGGAATAATGAACATAAAATCCAAACGAAAAACCTATCCCGATGGAGTTTATTTCATTGCGTTAAAGGTAAAAAGAATCGGTAAAATATTTGTTATCACAAAAGATATCACCCTGAAATTTGGCAATTCAATCCTCTACTTTCATTTCATTACAATCTGAGGTGAACCTCCAGAGAAGGTAGACTTACTCTTCTTAATCCTAACACAACATTAATCCTACTGCAAGGGGAAATCATATCTACACCTAATCTAAACATTCCAAGGACCAGGAATATATATATATTACATGAAATAAGAGAAATTCCTACATTAGAAGTAGTGATAGCACAAAGCGATGGGGTTGTCAATCTCTTTTCCTACCTGTAAAATAGTAAAAGAGATGATCCTTAAGAGGTTGGTCATGCACCACAAACTATATCACATTCAATGCATCATGGAGAGGCTATAAAGTTATATCATAAACCACAATGCATCATTTACCATTCTTGAAATAAACACAAACAACCAAACCCTACAATGAACAAAGAGTATGCATAGATCAATCAAGCGGAATGAGAGGCAAGAAAATAAAAAAATGATGCAAGGATTGAAATATGAACAAAAAACCACCATTCCATTACTCCATGGAATTTGTAAATTACATGTTATAACAAGAACAGTATGAAGCCATTAGAGTTTTAAGAGGAAGGTTTGAAGCCCAAATAAATTCACAACAACACAACTCAAGGAATGGATAATACAGGTGCATGAGAGGAGAAAAATTACTGACTCCTTTCCAAATGATCCCCTCTAAATATTTATAAAAATGAGAGACAAATAGAGAGACAACTCAAATTTTCCTTTCCACCACATGCAAGGTGCCATAAATGTGGGAAAATTATAATATGTGACCTACAAAAGCACTCCCATGGTGTCCCAAAACTTGCAGCAAAGAGATAATGGTTTCCCATTCTTATTAATTGCAATTTCAACCAATTTTAAATCTCTATTTGAAATGGGCTCGTTCTCTACAAATATCACCTAGAAAATCAATCAATTCTTGACTTTTGTGTACAAGGCTCGAGTCATGATTCCAATGAGTCCAATTTTTCCACGATTCCGTTGATAAATTTAAAGATATGGTATCCCGATTATAGGTATGTCTTTTTGTTTTGTTAGGATTCCTTATACTCCATGGGACCATGGGTTTGAATCGGCTGGAAATGAAATTTTAATATTGCCCTCTTTCCCTAATGTTTATTGTATACATTAATTTTGGGGAATTTTAAAGATTATGAGTGGGCCCTAACGATCCTTCCACTTCCACATTTAGAGGATTTCATGTTTCTTTATTTGGATCAAATTAGTCCAACTCAGGTGAGTTGGCAACTCTACTACATTTTTGACTCCCCACATATATGCATTGGTTCATGCCAATGCTATGATGACCCCCTGTTAATGTCGAATTGATAGACCCCTTCATTGAGACTAAATTTGCATCGTGTTTTGCATTGGATTCCAATAACCAAAAGGATCATTTCCACCTGGGCGCATATTGCGATGCACCAACACCAACCACTACCTTAGCCAACTCGACATTTCCAACTAAATATATGGGGGTACTAATGTAACTTCAATGTCACATTACATTTCCCAATGTAATGCAAACTTAACGCTACGTGGGGAACATGATTTTCCCTAGCCCATGTCTCCCTTCATGCCCATCCCCGATTCTGCACACATTGAGTGCCTCCCGATCCCCAGTTGGGTGTGTAAAGTATTCTGGACTGCTGTTTGGGCTCACATCTATATACTCTATATAATATAAGAATTATTTTATTATTTATTTATACTTTTATTATTTCTTATACTTTAAATTTATTTTAGTAAATATAAGAAGTTAGGGTCACTCTGCACTGATGGAAGTGGTCCTAGAGATTTGATAGTTATAATCTAAAAGATAGTTTTTAAAAATGTAATCTTGTCAAGTACTTACACATTTTTAGAATTCCATAAATGACCTAAAACTTTCGGCCATATATATGTTGTAATCGTATTTTTTAACAAAAACATATAGTCGTTTTGTAGGTTTTTTTGACCTTCTTGATTGTATTTTGTCCCTTCCACTACTTGAATTGGTACTAATTTTGAAATTTCTTCAATAATTCACTTTAGTGACCACAAATCAACTCTAGAATGATTTTCTACTTCTTACTAAAATGCGATCCTCACTTTGTACATAGAGGATTGCTCCCCGAATGGGATTCATGTCCTATGGAAAAAATGAGGTGTTCGTAATGTGCCTCCTCCTTAAGGTTTGATCACACTACTAGGTGTTGATTTTTTTACAAATAGTTCTAAGTGAATTTCATCAAGTGAACTTAGATGATTTCTCATTCTTAGAAACATGGTGCTCCATATAAAGATCATCCCTTCACCTTTTCTAGCTCTAAAATCATCCTTTCATGGAATCAAATTCAAGACTCTCATATGTGTATTTTCTCATATGTATCTCATGGAGATAGATGATGCCTTAATACTTCACACAAGAGGGTCTTAGATACCTCAGTGGCATGACTATCTCATTTTAGCTTGTTCTTTGGAGAGATTTAGGTATAATAAAAAGTCAGGATATGATTATCATCAAGGGTTAGGGTTTAGAGTTTAGGGTTAAGGGCTTAAGGTTTAAAGTTTAGGGTTTACATTTTAGGGTTGAGGTTGAGGTTTATGGTTTATGGTTTATGGTTGAGGGCTTAGGGTTTAGGATTTAGGTATTACGGCTCTAGATTTATGGTTTATTTTTTAGGGTTTTACGTTTAGGATTTAGGGTTTAGGGGTTAGGGCTTAGGGTTCAAAGTGTTTAGGATTTAGGGCTCAAGGTTTAAGGTTTAGGGTTGACGGTTTAGGGTTTATGGTTTAGATATCATGGTTTATGGTTTAAGAATTAGGGTTTAAGGTTTAAGGGTCAAGGTTCAGGGTTTAGGGTACAGGGTTTAGGGTTTAGGGTTTAAGGCTTAGGGTTTAGGGTTTAGGGGTTAGGGCTTAGGGTTTAAGATTAAGGGTTTAGGGCTCAGGGTTTAGACTCACCCATTTACTCACTGTAATGTTCTATGTCTTACCCATTCTTATTAGTATTGATATAAAGTATTCAACTAAAAAGGGTTCATTTGCTTCATCGGTAGAACATTAGAAGGGAGTCGTCACATGTTGATTGCTTTCATTTGCTGATATTTTGAAGGATGGAAATTCGAAATATCCAAGAACACTTCAGTATAAAGAAATGTTACTGAATACATAAATCTTCTTTTTTGAATCGCATGGGAACTATTCCACTCACTATAATGTATTGTGTCCTACTCATTCTTATTAGTATTGACAGATAGTATTCAATTGAAAACGGTTCATATTCTTCATAAGTAGAACATTCAGAGAGAGTCATCACAATTTGATGTCTTTTATCTCGTTGATATTTTAAATGAGGGAAATGCCACATATCCAAGAATAATTTGGTTCAAATAAATTTTTTTGATGCTCTTTTGAATAATTATTTTAGTTTCAAGCTTTCAAGAACAAAGGTGTCATTCAAGAAAAATATTGATATTTCAAGTGCTTGTGTAAGCTAGGAATTTGAGAGGATTTCTAAGGTTAAAGTTTATTTTCTAAGATGTATTACTCCAATTTTTGAATACATTTCTCTAGATGAAATGAAATTTTGATTCGATAATCAATGATTCCCGAATGTCCAATTTTTCCATAGACCTCAAAAGTAGTCCTCAATCCTTGGATATAGGAGACACCATTACTAGGATTCCATTGATAAGAATAGAGATATCTATAAATTTATGTTATGACCTCTAAATCTGTATGAATTTAAATTTTTCATGAGTCACATCACACCCTTCACTAGGCTTGATGACTACCCCTATATTTTTAAGGTACTTTTGAAAGCAATCATGGGTTTATCATAAAAGGAATTATCAATGAATTGAAGGTCCCTAAGTCATAGGTAAGTGACTCCCATTAAGAACTCAACAAGAAATATTTACTAGGTGATTGATAACCCCTTTGTGTTCTTATCCATTGCTTAGTTGTTATGCTTATTTTGAACACTTCAGGAGATTATGTCAAATTTGTTATCCATTCCAATAGTAGAAGATATTGCTCTTTCTCCAGAGGAGAGGATACTAGAGGTAGTTTAGTTATGATCCCGCACATCCACGTTAGTATATTCTTTAAATATTTTCCATTTCCTTTGAGATTAATTTTTATGTTGCAATGGTTATTTTTTCGAACTTCCAATGGGTCATCCTAGCTTGCATAATAGCATACATGGAAATATGAGAAATGTGAAAAAATAGAGTGAGAATAAATTAGCATTCAAGAGCGTAAGTATATGTGGGGAGAAATAGGTTTTGAAGAGCATGTAATATGCATTACAAGGCATAAGGAAGATGTCATATCAATTTAGTTACTTGTCCCACCTCGTCATAAACAAGGTAGTTGTATAGGTATAGTCAATGATGCTTCTAGGCATGAGACTAGGAAATATGGTCCTAATATTGATATTCAAAAATATGAACTCATTCAGAGACATACTAGAAATATATGAGGTTTAGGGGTTAAAACTTAGGGCTATAGATTAAGTGTTTAGGGTTTAGGTTTCAGGCTCGAGGGGTAAGGGTTTAAGGTTTAGGGTTTAGGAAATAATGTTTAGAGTGTAGTGTTTAGGGTTTATATTTTAGGGTTTAGATCTCATGGTTAAGGGTTTAGGTTGTAGATTTCAGAGTCTAGGGTTTAGTGTTTAGGGATAATTTTTAGGGTTTAAGGTTTAGGGTTTAGGGTTTAGGACTTAGGGTTTAGGGCTTAGGATTTACTGTTTAGGTTTTAAGGCATAGGGTTTAGGGGTCAAGGTTTAAGGTTTAGGATTTAGTATTTATTGTTCATATTTTTTTGATAGTATTGAGGTGTCATGGTTTAGGTTTTAGTTTTTAGGGCTTAGGGTAAATGTTATAGGGTTTATGGTTTATGTTTTAGGGCTCAGGGATCGTGGATCGGGTGTGTAAGGTTTAAGGTTTATGGTTTAGGGTTTAAGGATTAGGGCTTAGGGTTTAGGGTGCATTATTAAGTGTTTATGGCTTAGGTTTTGTTGTTTAGAGTTATGAGTTTAAGATTTAGGGGTTAGATCTTAAGGATTTTGATCTATATTTGATTTTTATGGCTTAGGGCTCTGGGTTTAAGGTTTAGGGTTTAGGGTTATGGGTTAAGGGCTCATGGATCATGGTGTAGAGTTAAAGCTTAGGGTTTAGGGTTCATGCTTCAGGATTTATGGCTCAAGGTTTGGTGCTTAAGGTTATGGATTTAAGGTTTAGGAGTTAGATCTTAGGGATCTGGATTTAATATTTAGGGTTTATCACTCAGGGCTTAGGATTTAGGGTTTAGGGTTTAGGGTTTAGGGTTTAGGTTTTAGGGTTTAGGTTTAGGGTGTAGGGTTTAGGGTATATGGATTAGGGTTCGGTATTTAGTTTTCGTGGTTGAGGGTTTATTATATTGGTTTTAGGTTTTAAGTTTTATAGTTTAGGGTTTAGGTCTAAGGGTCAAGGTTAAGAGTTTAGGTCGTAGAGTTTAGGATTTAAGGTTTAGTGTTTAGGATTTAGGGATTGGGGTTTAGGATTTATGGCTCATGATTTAGGGTTTAGGATTCAATGTTTATGATTTAGGGTTTAGGGTATAGGGTTGAGGATTTAGTTTTTAGGGTTTAGGATTTATCATTTAGGGCTCATGGTTAATGGTTTAGGGCTTATCATTTAGGGCTTAGGGCTTATGGTTTAAGATTTAAGGATAGTGGTTTTTGGTTTATGGCTCACGAGTAAGGGCCGAATGTTTAAGGTTTAGGGTTTAGGGTTTAATTTTTAGGGTTTAGGGATCATGGTTTTGGGTTTAGGGTTTAGGTTTAGGGCTTTGGGTTTAGGGTTTCGATTAGAGAATTTAAATGCTAAAATATTTAGACCGAATGATGAAATCCTTAAAATTACCTATGAACTCGGTCTGTCAGTTATACTATAAAAATAATCTCTTAAACTGTGACTCATGGAGCTATGAGACTAGTTCCATAAGGTGCAGAGTGACCCTAATTTCTTATATTTACTAAAATAAATTTAAAGTATAATATTTTCATTTATTATTATTTATTTTTCATTTATTATTATTTATATTTTATTATTTCTTAAACTTAAACATTTATTTTAAAATATAAAATAATAATAAATGAAAAATTATACTTAAACATTTATTTTTGTAAATAGAAGCATGCTTAAACCACATATAATTTTCATACTATGGAAGAACATGTACATGTTATAATGTATATGTGATCTCGTGTTTTTACTTTTTCTAAGCCATGCCTCAAGGATTGGATCCAATTTGGATCCCAAATCCTAAGGCATCGACCTACACAAACACACAAAAAACATGTTTTTGAACGAAAATGTAAAAGTTTCACTTCCAACATGATAAATCAACATAAAACAATTAATTTTTTTAAAAAAATATATAACACAATGTAGACTAGAGTTTCTTAATCATAAAAATATAATTTTTCAAATTTTTTGACTAATATAAGGTTTCTATATTATTTATTTTCTAACTATGTCATTTTATAGCTATTTTCTAAAATTTAAACATGTCTATATTTTATCGTGTATCTTTTGTTTGAATCATTGAAATTGGAAAAATATTATACTAGCCCAAACTAGGCCTAATTCTATACATATTCAAAAACAAATTCTAATTTTTGATATTAATTGAGGTAGTGGGAGGGGGGGGCACAATCACAGCTCCATTATGTTTTTAACTTTAAAATTCTGTACTAGAAAAATCATAAAAATAAATAATCACTAAAAATTCTTAAAAAATGGAGCCCAAATTAGATGTTCTTAGTTATCTTGCTACTAAAGGGTTTTCAAAAATACTAAATGGTGCTAAAAAAATGGTGGGGGTAGGAAATTCACTCTATTATATTTTTAACAAAAACTTGAGCATTTGTTGGTATTTTAGTTATTTGACCCACTTGAACTTATCCATTTTCAATAAAATTTAGTAGCTTAGAAACTAGACTCAAAATGCTACGGTTCATGTGTATAAAACATCTTCCAATTTTGAGAGTAACTATTTCAAAAAACTCGTAAAAGTTTAAGTTTTTTATTTTTTAGAAAATTACGTCCACTTAAGGCCCCATTTTAGCCCCCCAACTTGGTGTACTTACCCCACCTTTAAGGTCTTTCTACACTTATTTTTGATAAACATTCCAAAGAGGTATACACATGCCTAAAGGTCTTTTTACACATTCCTAAAGGTATTTTACACATGCCCGAAGGTATTTATTATAATGCATTTTTCATTTTACAAATACCAACTTCAATTAGGAGGTAACATTTTCATGCACACTCCCCCTCAATGGAAACTCCTACAATACAATTTTTACAAATTAACAAAACTTTGAGCACTCATAGGTTTTGTGAAGATGTCAAATACTTTCTCTTTATTCGACATGAACTTGAGATCTATCTCAACACTTAACACCCTCTCACAAAGGAAGTAGATATGTATTTCAATGTGCTACATCCTCTGATGTTGTACTAGATTATGTGCAAGATCTATGGTGCTTTGGTTGTCGCATAAAAAAGGAACACTACTTAAATCCTTCATCTTTATCTCATCGAACAACCTATTCATGCATAAAGACTCTTTTGTACCTTCCATCGCACTTCTATACTCAACTTCATTTGAAGAGATAGAAACAGTTGGCTTTTTTTTACTACACCAAGTAATGACACCTGCACCAAATTTAAACACATAACTAGAAGTAGATTTTCTATCTAATACATCACCAACATGATTAGAATAGTAAAATTCATGTGAGTTAGAATTTCTATCATTATTATAATTTAACCCATAATTGATTTTTACCTTAATATATCTAAGAATTATTTTTACAACATTCCTAATTAAACCTTGAAGCAATTCCTACCGTATAGGAAATATCAGTCTAGTTATAGTTAGATAAATCAAACTACCAACTAACTACCTATACAAAGTAGGATCAAATTTTTCACATGTAGGTTTAGGATCAAGTTTTAGTCCAACTTCCATAGGTGTAGAAATTGGTTTACAATAAATTATATTAAACTTTTTTAGTACATTGGTTGCATATTGTGCTTGAGAAACAACAATAGAATGTTTTTCTTTGAATACAACCATGCTAAGAAAATGATGTAAGATACCTAAATTAGTCATTTCAAAGTACTGTTTAAATTTTTCTTTAATCCTATGAATTAAAGCAAGACTATCACCAGTCATAAGCAAATCATCCACATATAGACATACAATGATAATGTGAGAACCTTCTTGCTTAATTAATAGATCATTTTTATAAGAACAATTAACAAAACCTAATATTTTAAAGAAATAATTTATTTTCACATACCAACCTCTAGGAACTTGTTTTTAACCATACAAATATTTTTTCAACTTATAAACATAGTTTTATTTACTATTTTTTTCAAATCCTTTAGGTTGATACTTGTAAAGTTATTCATTTAAATCACCATTCAAAAAAGCATTTTTCACATCCATTTGTGGATTTCCTACCCAAATCGAGCAAAAATAGTAAACAAGGTCCTAATCATGGCTTGTTTTAGCTACACAGAAAATGTCTCAACATAATATATCTCAGTTTTCTAAGTGAAACCTCTTAGAAAAAGTCTAGATTTATATTTTCAATACTACCATCAGCATTGTATTTTAATTTATACAACCATCTAGACCCTATAACACCTCTTTTCTCTGCAGTGTGAACCAACTCCCGTGTTTTATTTTAAATCAAGGAATTATATTGAGCCTACATTTCATTGATCCACTTCTCATCCTAAGAATCTTATTCAAAACTCTACATCTCGGGTTCCTATAATGTCATTAATGCATGTTATGTATGATGGCTTCTATTAATTTTCCTAAGGTCAATAGGATTAGAAATTTCTAACACAGCTTTGAGCCCATTTTGGTTTCTTATCTAGGAGACAGGGGAATCAAACGCATCCATAAAAAGCATCAACACAAGAAACATCATCATGATCATTTACCATATTTTCATTATCAGAATCAGAACCATCAATAGAAATATTGACAGGATTAAGAGTTTCATAACTATTTGTAGATGTACAAAAGTATTTTTCCTAAACAACACTATTGCAATTTTCAATTACTTCCTTTTAAAGGGTCTTAAATCCTCAAATTTTTAGTGTTAATACCATATGCAATGAAAATACAAGAAAAATAATTCATATCAAGTTCCTTTTTTTTCTTTTTAGGATATATAAGGAGTGCGTAGAACCACCAAATAGTTTTAAATGTGATACATCAGGTTTTTGATTTGACCACTTCTCGAAGGGGGTTGAAAGGTGAATATATTTTGTAGGGACCGTATTTAGGATGTAGACTTCTACGTTTATTTCTTCTACCCATAGAAATTTAGGAAGACTATCAAATTAAGCATATTGCGAGCTATATCTAAAATAGTCCTATTTTTCCATTTTGCAACACCATTAGACTATGAAGAACGGGGAGAAGTTAATTCTCTTTTAATACCACAATCAATACAAAAAATTTCAAATGCCTTACTAACATATTCACCCCCATTATCTGTTCTAAGAATCTTAATTTTATAATTTGATGAATTTAGAACAAATGCTTTAAATTCCTTAAATTTTCCAAATACATCATATTTATTTTTAAGAAAATATATCCAAATCATCTTGGTGAAATCATCAATAAAAGTCACAACATATAAAGAACCATTTAACAAAGCTACTTCAAGAGGTCCTCTAACATCATTAGAATAATTTATAGTGGTGAAGAGGAAATTTCATTAGGATGTAAGTGAAAGGGTTCAACACTTTGTTTTGAGCGTAAAACCCTTCACATGCATCATGAGATGAAGACAACACAAGAAAACCTTTAACTAGATTATTTCTAGACATTTCATACAAGCTTCGATAATTAACGCTTTCCTAACTGCTCTCTGCCATAGTTTTGAATTATTCAAACCTCGAGATTCAAATGAAGATGCTGAAGAAAAATCATAGAAAATATACAGAGACTATTTCTTTGAATTCCTTCAGCAATTATACTATCAATACAATCCTTGATATACCAAGTATCCTTCAGAATTTGAATAGACAAACTATCATGAGTTAGTTATGAACATGACAAGATTTATTTTGAGCTTAGGAACAAATAAAACATTATTTAAAAATTTTACTTTTCCTTTCTCTATTGCTTCTAAATATGAGTTATCACCAAGATACACATGTTCCTTGATTTTCGTAAAATCAAATAAAAAATTAGAAGTACAAGTCACATGATTTGAAGCACTTAAATCTATAAACCATTAAGAATTAGAGGAAGAGTATAAAGTAACATATAATGCAATAGTTTTAGGAGCATCATTAGAACTATCATTTTTCCTTAAATTATATTTAAATGAGATAGCCTATTTTTTATTTGTATGGATATGTTTCTGATATTTACACTCTTCCTTTTTCTGCCCAAATTCTTCGCATTTGTGACATTTACCATTAAATATTACGCGTAAATGTTTAGAAGAAAGACTTTTCTTATGAGAAAATGAAGAATTAGATATAAACTTATGATCGAGAAGGTATTGCGCAAGGCTTGAACTTTGAATTCTGAGCAAGAAGTTCCCGAGAGGCATACTCTATACATTTGGATTTTATCATCACTTGTTATTCTTGTTTCGTAAGAGAAATCAAAGTATTTAAGTCTAGTAATTCATCATCATTCTAATATTTAGAGTTTAAGAAAGAAATAGAATTCCTAAATATCTCATGTATATTAACATAAAGTAGATTAATTTTTCACTAATTAAATCAAAATTGCATCCATTGAATTATGCTTTGATATTTTTAATCCTAGATAAGAAATTAACTACCTTTTCATTTCCTTTCATAGAGTCATAAGAAATTATAAAACAATTATAATAATATAAGATAAGCGACTACATATATGTATGGATTATAATTGTATTCATACCTATTTAGGATGTTTGATATTACCAATGTGTAGAAGATATTCATTGTTCACATTGTGTAAAATCATGGAAACGACCTCTTGTGTAATGCAATGAGAATGCATTCATATTTTCGTCAATTTATTGATGACCAAAGGGGAAAAGGTCGGTTCTCAAACAATCATCCAAATTTTCCTCACCATAAGTCTCGATTTGACCCTGATTTTCCAAATATTGTAATTGGATCCATTTAGGATCTCGGATTTATTGAGGCAAAAGTAACTGGACACATTTTCTTTTGAATTTCCTAAACCTGAAAAGCATACCCCATTATGATATAGTGCACCACTGAGTTAGAAACATATTAATTACAAAAACGACAATACCCATATTTATTATAAAAAACTTGTATTATTTGATTAAAAATAAAATAATATAAATAAATAACTAATCTAATCATAACAATATTAATAAAACCAAATCTAAATTTATAGATCTAAAGAAACTATTTGACCATAACTAATTTTGTCATAAAAATGCATACTAATTAACTTCCCATAATCAAATAATGACCCACAGATAAAGGGCAATGCATTTTACCCCATACCTATCATTAAAAAAAAATCCCGACCATTTAGAAGAGAAGATGAAACCCATAAGAACGCACAACCTCAAATTTCTGCAAAGTGTTAATGTATATAAATATCTAGACAACTTAAATTTGACATCTAAATGACCATCATTCTGCCTTATTTTTGGTCCGACGAGACGATCATTTGACGCCTAAATGACCATCATTCTTACTTTTTTGGTCTTCTATAACGGTCATATGACCGTAAAATTTAACACAAGAATTTTTTTATGTATTTCCGAATATGAAATTTCAGAATTTCTTCTTCCGTATACGCTTCAAATGTATTATATTTTTGAGAATAGTTTATATCATACTAACTATAATGATCTTTATTCTATAGTAAATTTTTATTTAAAGAATATAGTAATAAAAACTATAAACTTATATTTTTTAAATCAAGCCCTATTAGAGGGGGTCTAAAGGACACGGGCATAATATTTTGAAAAATAAGTAAGGTAAAAATAGTAAGAGAATTTTTACTAGATACAAGGATATTTTGAATAACAAGAAGGGGACAAGTAATTTCACCCTGCCAATGAAATAATTTGAAATCCCTATTTTCATGAAACTCATCTCCTCCCTTCATTTACTCTTGAATTTTTCCTGTGAAAACATTTACCCTACACACATTTAAATCTACAGAGAAGTAGAAATATTTCTTATATTAGTTTACCATTACCTCTATGTGATTTTTCACACACATAAAACCCCTCTCACCTGTACACACTCACATTTATTCCTCACAAAAATTCAAAATTTTAGATTGCAAAAATTTGGGAGAAGGGGCCCGAATATTTTTAAATACGTTTACGGGTTAGTTGAAAAAAACCATACAAAATTAAATAAATTAAATACAACAACATTTGATCTAATCTATTTAATTTACCTTGCTATGTTACCATGTAAGAATTTGAGGAATTAATTATAGATTTAATCAACATTGATAAATTTTGCAATATTAAATAAATAAATATCACATCACATTGCATAATAATAAAATAATACTTAGAAAAGTAAATAACACAGGACACAATATTCATAGTGTAAAATCCAAAGGTAAAAACCACTTTGTGAAAAGTAACCTTTATTGTAGAGAACTTTTTACATCCAAGAAATCACCTTGTCCTTAGAAACCCTAATCAAAAGGCTGGAAAACTTTGATATATTATCTTTTCTAATATATCACATGAGGACTCGAAGTCCTTTTCATATGGGGTGATCGTGGTATGTCTCCCGACTCACCTTTTCAACCATGTCGGTTGACACATATACCAAGGTTTAAAATATTTAATAATAGAAATTGTTATCCAATTTTTCCCCTCAAGACAAAATTGATCAAACACGATCTTACACAAGGGATAAATAGAGAGGTTGGTTTAGTCGTGCGAGCTCACATTCGATCCCAAAAATCAAGTTGCGGGTGGGCTCAACAATGGAGAAGCAAGGTTGGAAAATGGGGCCAAACAATGTTAAAGGAGATCAGAGCTCAAGAGGAAGAAAATGGAGAAAGGCTTGAAGTTTTCGACTTCACATACGATTCAACTCAAAGAAAAAAATGGACTCATGGAAGGCACACATGTTAGCTCAAATGCGCAATTCCAAAAAGTGAAAGGGAAATAAAAATTAACTTTGGAAGCCTCCACGTGTCTCATCAGCATAACTTCAAAGGTAAAATCCAAAGGCAGTCCCCAAATTAGCGTAGGCCCTTCACGTGTCTAGGGTCCAACATAGTTGCTCCTAATAGGTGGAAAAGGTAGAACACAAAGAGAGCAGAGAAGGCACACCACCGATGCCAAGTGTCCAACTATCGCAACTTCAATAGTGAAAAGAAATTTTTAATCACTTATAAATTACAATATTTCATGCACTCAATTATAAATTGTCAAATTTCGAGAGTTTTGTATTCACTTGTGGAAGTAATTTCGGTTGAGTTTGATGTCCTAAAATTTTAAGTGTTGCATTCTTGTATCTATGGGTGTATACATTTATATCTCTCTTATTTGTTGAGATATTTTGGATCTTTATTTTTGACACTTTTTTGGCATGTTAACAGTCTCTCTTGTGGGGCAACTATGCACTTGTGAAGCCTTGTGTTATTTTGTCATTGTTTAAGTAGTTGATTTTGGCAACTCATACAGATCTGTGGTATCACTCTACTCATTCAGCAGTATGGAAGGGTGTGGTGTTGATATTGATTCTTTGGGTTTTGTGTCCTTGCCTTGTTACCTCGGATTTTCTTTGATCATGGAACTCATATTATATGGATCTCGTGTCCTTGCCTTGTTTCCTTGTTTATTGTTGTTGGATCGTGACACACCTATTTGGTTTTTTGAAATATTAATTTCCACATTTTTATGTAAATGGAAACTACCTAGGTATAATGTGAATGTAAAGGGGGAAAAGTTGTAAGGGGTAAAAAGGTGTAGAAGGGGGAAAAGGTGAAGAAGGTTAAAAGGTGGTCGAGCTAACCTCCAAGGGACCTATGCCCTATGAGTGCTTCCCGCATAGCCCCAAGGGAAAAGGGCCCGAGGCCAATGGAGTTCTCCCATAAGCTAGGGAAGAATATGATAAGGAGATGAATGGGTTGGTAGGTTTAAGGCATGATTGAGTTCAGTCATTTAGGCATGGTTGTGTTTAGATTTAATAGGCCTGAGTGATTTTGATGGGAGAGGAATTCCCGTAATGTAGGTGTTTAAGGTCTAGTCCTATGTAATATACTAAATAAGTAAGAAATGAGGTTAACGGTAACATGAGACAAAAAAATTTCCTAATTGGTAAGAACCATGATGAGTCTATCATACCAAAGATTCGATTATAGACATAAGACCCGAAAGGAGTTAAATGATTGGCTAATTGAAAGGTGAATAAATTCAAATGATCATGAAATGTCACATTTTTGCTACATACCTTGAGTTGGTAGAAGATCAGAAAGGAAATATGGTGAGGTGAAAGGGGTTTTTTTAGCATAACCTTTGTGTGAGACGGCACGCCTCTTCGGAAGATACCTAAGACCCGAATAACCAAGTCCATAACAAAAAATTTATTTTTTTCTTTTTTCTTTTTTTTATAGACTAGTTGATGGGGAAAGTTTATGCGGGATGAATTGAATATTTCCTTGAGGTCTTCATGAAGTTGATCGATGTGGGAAGCTTTAGAAATATTTTTATTTTATTTTTTGCAGAAATAGTCTTCTTTTTGTGATAGACTATGTACAATAGGGCTAGCTTTTATAGATTTCCTTCAAGGGAGCAGTCTATTTATAGTAACAAGATGGAAAGATAGATGTCCTTTTTGGGGGATTCATCTATTAACAAGAAGTTTGACTTGAGGAGTTTGAATTTTAAAATCCCATATATTACTTTTGAATTGTTTTAGGGACTAGTAAGTCATGGAAAAGACTATAGAGGAGTATAAGATTCCTTTATGAAGGAAAAACCATAGCACACAAAGGGTAGCTATGTAAGAGGTGTTTTAAGTAACGGATGATGATGTGATTCTTTCCTGAAAGGATGAAAAGTATCCATGAGAATCATGCCATGAATAGATCCATGGTACTCATATTGAAGATAAGGCTTAATGGTGATGGGTAATCACATGATTCTTGTTTAGTCATTGATCCTTAAAATAGGTAAGTGGAAGGTTAATACGAGATCAAATGACAAGCATTTAATAGATAAAAGGTGATATAGGACTTGATTCAACAATAGAATGGTCGAAGATGAAAGGAATTGAGAGGGTCAGCTTCAGGTTTACCTTTGAGTGAAGATAAATGATAAACATCTAACCCATAGGCATGAGTAATGATATATAGTACAATATAATTATGAGCAAAATTTTCCCATTTACTTCTGTCCAATTTTGTTACATGTTGATTTTCCTTCATGATGAGGTCTCTATCCTTGAAGGTTCGTTTCTTGGCCATGATTATCATAGGCACATTTGATACATTTTGGTAGATTTGAAGGTGGCCGAGAGAATTTAGACGACGTTCTTCTAATAACTCAAGTTGTGCCAAACGGTCTTGGAAAAAATCATCATTGGTGAGCATAACGTTTAGTGAGATATGAAGATATCGAATTTGGACTTGAAAAGATCGAGACAACCTTTGTACAGTAGACCAAAGAAAAAAGTGTGGCGATAGTTGAGGTGTGAATACTAGTGGGATAAACCCATAAGGTAAATGGAATGTGTGTGTGCCAATCCTTACTAGCATCATCAACCACTTTCATAATAATTTTATTTAAGGTTTTGTAATTCAATTTAGCTTGGAAATTTGTTTGAGGATAATACGGTGCATAAAAAATGAGTTGAATGTTGAAGGAATCATAAATTTTCCATAGGGTTTTTTTTTAAAATTATTTTTCTATTATCGGTGATGAGGCGGTGAGCGACACCAAAGTGACAAATGATGTGATGGTTGATGAATTCACAATTTTTCTTAGATTTTATAGAAATAAGAGGTATGTATTCAAGCCATTTAGTGTAATATTCAGTAGCGGTAAGAATCCATTGATGATGTTGGGAAGAATGAGGGTTGATCTCTCCGACAAGATCCAAACCCCATTGAGAGAAAGGCCAAAGGTCTCATGTGACCTATAAGGCATGACTATGGGCATTTTGAAGATTAGCTTATTGCTAGCACTTCACACTATGCTTGACATAGTAACAACAAACACAATTTAGGGTTGGCCAGTAATAGCCAAGGTGAAGGATGCGCTTAGCAAAAACTAAGCCACTGAAGTGACCCCCACAAATTTCTTCGCTAAATTCCTTAATGGTGTATGGAACTTTAGAACTTGTAAGGCATCATAAGAGGATACCATCAAAGCCATTTTTATAGAGAAGACCACCCATGATGACATAGCAAGAGACACTTTTGAGAAAGGCTTGTTTTCCATTGTGAGTAAGATATGGAGGTAGAATTGAAAGGGAGAGATAGTTAGCAAACTGCTTATACCAAACACCGCGTGGGTCAATTTCAATGTTTCCTAAAAGATTAACATCTAAGAATATATATGAAGGTGATTGCATCCTTTGTATTGCGAAAAATATTTTTAAGTCGAAGAGTGAAGCAGGGATTTGAGAAAAAAGAAAGGCCATGGTGTCTACAAATTTATTAGTGGAAAGCGGGGTAGTTTGAAGTTCATAATGGTAAAATTTAGTCAAAACCATGTCATAATGATGTTTATACTTTTGAAGTATATCATTACGAAACCGGTACATACCACTAACTTGGTTCACAACCAGTTGAGAGTCACTAAATATATTAATTGATTTAATGTCTAAGGCTATAGCGGTTCAAAGACATAACATCAATGATTCATATTCAATTATATTATAAGTGCTTCATATTCAATGCTCTTTTGGGGTGATTGAGTCAGGTTTCAAATTATTCTCTCCTTTCTCTCTCATTCTTCCTATATATGGGAAGGAGGGGTATTTTAGTAAAGGTTGGAAATTTTTGCTTTACCCTCCCTTCTTCTCTTTCTGAAAGTGGATTTGTGGAGCTCAAACCTCTCATTCAAACTATAAATGCAATCTTGCCTCTTGGCCATTATAATGGACTATATCAAATATTTAGAGTAATAGTATAAGTTTGTGGATGATTTCAACCCTCTCTTATGTTCATTGTATCTTCCTAATCTCTCATTGCAATCTTGGTTATTTGTGCATGATGGTTGTATTACATTTTTGATGGTTTGTGTTTAATGGAAAAATAGGTGTTCAACATTCCTTTGGTGCATCACCCTTATTAGTTTAGGTTTTATTTCTTGCATCTCCTTAACCTTGTCTCTTTGGAAAGTTAGAGTAGGTTTTAGAGTAGATCCTCTACAATATGAATGTGTGCACTTGAACAGAGGAATAGGAACCAACCTTCATCCGGAGAGCTCTCCCAATTCGTAAAGTCCCACACTTTGGGAGAAGCTCCATGTTATGTAATCACACTGAGATTCTCAACCCATCAAGTTAAAGACATTCAAGGGTGTTGTGATTATGCATTAATAGTTTTGACATGCCTGTGGGAGCAAGAGGTCATTCCACAAGCTTTGAAGGCATTTTCAAGAAGTTCAAACTTAGAAATTGCAAGTTCTATAATTTTAGTCTTTTCACCTCTTAGGATGAACTCCAAAATCAATTTTTAGGGGCTTAACCTGCTAAAAATTAGTCAAAATTTAACTAGTTGATATATCTAGGGCTAATCTTCAAAATGGTTTGTTCAGATTTTTGAAATTTTAATTTTCAAAAATTCAATTTTTTTAATTTTGGGTTTCGGAGATATCGGAAGTCTTACATTTTCGTTTTCAGACAGTCATTCCAAATCATTTTCAATCTCCAGAATATCAAATACACAAGTCCTTCAAGGTTTTCATTTTTATCCCGTCTTTGGTGTGTAACTTTAAAAAATCTTGCCTTTAGAGGCTCTTTTCCAAACACATTTGGCGACTCCGAAGGGATAGAATTCAGCGGTGTAGCAACATAGGTTGCCCAAGTACATGAGAAGAATTCAAACTAGGTTGTATACTCAAGAAGAGGGATTATTTTTTCTGAAAGGAACAATAAGAATATTGTTCCAAGCCGCGATCTCAGATGATAATAGCACACCACATTAGATTTGCAAAGCAGAAGAGCTAAAATACCATATATGGAAATCCATCATAATCCATAATGCTCAATACATTACAATAGAATGACTTGAATTATTCAATAAGAAAGATATACATATAGGAGGAGGGAAGTGCAACTACTACCTAAATCAGTGGTGAAGAACTCCCACTAACTGATACTGGTAGTTAAGTTAACTCCAAAAGACTAGTAAGCTAACGTCACATTACTAAGAAGCCAACTCAACACAACTAGTAAGCTAACTCCACACAACTAGTACACCTCAGCAAGCTAACCCAACAAGTGTAGGGTTAACACAAGTGTAAGAATTATCCTAATAAATAAATAAAATGATAAATAATAACCTACACTAACACCCTCCCGTAAGCATAGCTTAGGTGGGTGGAAAAGAAGGTGGGTCCCGACAACAAGGCCTAATGAGGTACCCACGTACAACAACTGGGAAAAATGGACACCGCAAGGTACCCAAAACCAATAATAACAAAGTAGAGAGCAAAATCCTACTGCAAGATATCCTCAGAAGCTCGACTCCAAAACTTGTACAATGCTAAAGAAGTGTGGTGCACACTATGGTTTGAATCCACTGCTCGATCATATAACTCAAAAACAACTGACACTGGGCTTCACCAGAATAGCTCCATGCAAGGAGACTGTCAATGGAGTGATGTCAAAAAGTGAAAAAAACACCAAACATAATTTGATCAATCACAAAATAGGTGTGCCACGATCCAAGAAAAACCAAGGCAACAAGGCAAGGACACGAGATCCAAATAAATAGGAGTGCCACGATCCAAGAAAAAGCCAAGGTAACAAGGCAAGGGCACGAAACCCGAAGAAGCAGTATCAACACCACACCCTCCCATACTGTAGAATGGGTAGAGTGACACCACAGATCTGTATGAGTTGTCAAAATCAACTACTCGAACACTGACAAACTAACACTAGGCTCCACCAGAATAGCTCCCCCATAAGAGAGACTATCAACATGCCAAAAAAGTGTCAAAAATATAGATCCAAAATATCTCAACAAACAAGAGAGATATAAATGTATACACCCATAGATATAAGAATGTAATACCCAAAATTTTAGGACATCGGCTCAACCGAAAATGCATCCACAAGTGATCACAACACCCTCCCGAATTTGACACTTTATAATTGAGTGCATGTAAATATTACAATGAGTAATAGTACCTTTTACATTTGAAATATGTGTATAAAAATGTCACCAATGCGTATATCTCGAAAAAATACATAATTTCAAAACAAAGATCACCTTAATCCGAGCTACGGATCAAAAGTTATGAGCTCTACAAGGTTTTGCTATTAAAATAATATTTTAATGCTGATCTTTTTAAAAGGTACACATGACACCCAAATGTCCAAAGGGTAAAAGAGTGCATCCACACGATACATGTTTGCGACCAAAGGATAAAATCCTGTGCCCAAAACCTAAAATGTTCGTGAGGGTAAATCATTGTGTCGAGAGGGTAAACGCTATATCCAATGGATAAAAGAATGCACCCAGAGGGTACAGATCTGCGTCCAATGGATAAAAGATTGCATCCAAAACTGAAATATCCAAAGGGTAAAAGAATGCATCTGGAAGGTACACGCTTTTATCCAATGGATAAAATAATGCACCAAGAGAGTACAGATCTACGTCTAGTGGATAAAAGACTGCATCCAAAACCAAAATATCTAGAGGGTAAAAGACTGTATCTGGAAGGTACATGCTTTTATCCAATGGATAAAAGAATGCATCCAAAACCAAAATACCCTGAGGGTAAAACAATGCATCCGGAAGGTACACGCTTATATCCAATGGATAAAAGAATGCACCCATAGGGTACAGATCTACGTCCAGTGGATAAAAAACTGCATCAAAAATTGAAATATCTAGAGGGTAAAATAATGCATCTGGAAGGTACATGCTTATATCCAATGGATAAAAGGATGTACCCAAAAAGTACAATTGTGAATACAAACTTTGACTGCAAATATCTTTTTCTCTGGCACCTTTATCAAAAACAAAGAGAAACCCATAAAGTTTCTCAAAAAACCCAGAAATCTAATATAATTTTTGAGCCAAAAAATATGTTTGTACATAATTGTATGGATTTTTTTGAGAAATGTGCCAAAAAAACTTTTAAATGTCTAGATTTGACTATCTCAAAACATGGCTAAGTTTACAGTCGATTCTAAGGTTTTGACACCTTCCAAATCCAATGGCACACTCCGTTTTGCATAAAAATGCATGCTGCAGAAAATTGCTCACAAATTCCAAATACATGAAAATAATAAACCCTTGCTTGCAAAGAAAAACTTACAGATGGATGTCTACATCATCTATGGCTCTGATACCATGAAAGAAATGATAAGAATATTGTTCCAAGCCATGATCTCAGATGATAATAGCACACCACATTAGATTTGTAAAGCAGAAGAGCTAAAATACCATATATGGAAATCCATCATAATCCATAATGCTCAATACATTACAATAAAATGACTTGAATTACTCAATAAGAAAGATGTACATATAGGAGGAGGGAAGTGCAACTACTACCTAAATCAGTGGTGAAGAACTCCCACTAACTAATACTGGTAGTTAAGTTAACTCCAAAAGACTAGTAAGCTAATTTCACATAACGAGAAGCTAACTCAACACAACTAGTACACCTAAGCAAGCTAACCCAACAAGTGTAGGGTTAACAAAAGTGTAAGAATTATCCTAATAAATAAATAAAAGGATAAATAATAAGCTACACTAACATTGTCTACTTGCACTTGTCTCTTGAAATAGAAAGAAGAGGAAGAAGAACTCAAAGGTCTCCATCTCCGCCAAACCAAACTTTGTCAACACCTCCACCTGGTAGGCCTTTCCTTCAATCAATGAGAGTTCTCTGACCAATCAGGATGGTGCAACCCAATCCCTATGTCAACTTCATGGGAAGTAGCCCACTTTCCCTAAATGCTCAAAATCTAGTTCCAATTGTGGCATTGAAGAACGTCCCATATTTCACTAGAGAGAACCAAACAACTCCGATTGACCACATCCAGGACATTGCAAATGTCTATGTAATTCATGAAATCAATGAAATGGATATTGTGGTCAAGTTGTTGGCTTCATATTTTAAAGGAAAAGATTTTCAATGGTTTAGGAGCCTAACAACAGGGTCTATCCAGAATTGGGACCATTTGTGCACAGCCCTCCATAGTCAATTTGGGGAAAAGGGAGATAATATGTCTTTATTGGAACAATTGACAATAATCAAGAGGGCTCCTAATGAACAGTTGACTGATTTCAAATTAAGATTCCAGGGAGCATGGTACATGATTGCAATAGATGTTAAACCAACTACCGAAGGAGCATTCCTCTACTTCTTGAATGCTATAAACTCAAATATCATAATGATGATCTAATCAATGGGAGATATAACTTTTCCCGCATTGTATAACATTGCTATCGAGCTGAAAAATTATTGAGTCAAGTGGTGAGGCTTGCACCAAGACCACCGATGCCTCTTTATCAAGACATGGGAGCTCCTACAACTAGTCAAATGCCAGAATTGAATCCCATTCAGCCCCTAGAAATCAAAGCAATAGTGAGGCATCAACTTCTTCAAGCACTTCAAAAGAGCTACAAGAGGTTATGAAACAACTACAGAACCTAGGAAATGAGCTAGTGACTATCAAGAGACAACAAACTCAAATTTCTAGACCATATCAACCTCCAAATCAATATCAAGCTAGGCCCCCATATCAACAAAATAGACCACCAAATCGGGTTGGAAATCAAATCAGAACTGGGGACAACCTCAGGTTGCCAGGCCATTCTGACCATATGATCCAAATATATATTCAATGTCAAGAGCCTTAGTTCCAACATAGAACAACATGGAACATAAGTACGACTTGTATTACCCTTGTAATCTACCTCACAATCAATCAACATGTTTTAATGGTGCACTAAACTAGGCCTTGATGGTACAGACCATTGGTGTGTCCCAAGAACCAAGTCAAGAAGGAAATTAACAACATAAAACTCCACAAGAGGCACCTCTAACGGAAACCACGTTGGTCAATTAGCACACAGAAGAATTTTGTGGAGTTAATCAACCTCCTTTTCAGTGTAAAGCTGCTAACACACGGTTAAAGAAGAGGAACATAGAGGAGGGACAACTGTCTAATCCAGTTGTTTCTCAGCTGACTCCTACACAACAAGGAGTTAGTAGACCAAATGCATCCCCAAATGTGCAAAATCAGCCTAAGGCACTGTTATCTAAATTTTCCCCCCTCAGAAAAATTGATCAAACATGACCCTGTACAAAAGAAAATCGAAGGGTCGGTTTAGTCATGCGAGCTCACATTCCAAATCTTAAATTTGAGGGTAGATAGGCTCTATAATGGAGGACCAATGTTGGTAGATGGGGTCAAACAATGTTATAGGAAATTAGAGCTCAATAGGAGAAGTTTGAAGTCAAAAGGGATCAAATTTTTCGGACTTTGTCGCATACTGAAGTCGACTCGGGGGCCGAGCAAAGAGACTCGTAGAAGGCGCTATATGTCATCTAGGCACAATTCCAAAAGGTGCATCAAAAGGTAGGTCCTAAATGTGCACAAGCCTTCCACATGATTAGAGCCTCAAAGGTTGAATCGACCGTTGAAAGGTCTAAGGCCAATAGAAAGAAACACCTGTCATCTCAACGTAACTTCAAAGGTAAATCCAAAAGTGGCTCCCAAAACTTGTGCAAACCTCCATGTGTCCCAAGTCTAAAAAAGGGACAGATCGACCGTTTAATCAGAAAAGGAAAGAAAATATAGTGGAATCCTCCATGTGTCTCAATGACATAACTCCAATGGTAGGACCCAAGAGAAAGACCCCAAACGAGTGTGAAGCTTCCACATGTCTCATCGGCACAACTTCAAAGGCACAGCCCAAAGGGAGACCCTAAAGTTGTACCTCCCCTCCATGTTTCCTTGGCCTCGAAAAGGTCTCATCAGAAGTTGGAAATTTACAGACCTGCAGAAGCCTCCACATGTCTCATCGGTGTAATTCTAAGGGAAAAATCCAAAGCGGGGACCCCAAATGAGCACGAAGCTTCCACATGTCTGAGGAATGAAAAGGAGACAAAGTTGGTAGTTGAAAAGTCAAAGGACTCACGGAAGGCACCACGTGTCAGATCGGTGCTCCTTCAAAAGAAGTATCAAAAGTGGGTTCCAAAACATGCACAGACTCTCGTGTCCAATAGAAGTCAAATAGATCGAGGCCCGAATCGGCTAAGTATAGAAGGCAGACGGTGCCACGTGTCTCATCCACACACCTTCAGGGTCAAAGCCAAAAGGAAGTTCCCAAAAACAAGCATCATCTCTCCACATGTCTAAGGTCCAATAGAAGTGAAAAGGGACTTAGCCAAAACACAAAAATTTAGAATATGCCCATGAGCACACGTGGATTGGCTTAGTTCAAAGTGGGCCGGTGGGCTTGGGGAAGACTTTTTGCCAAAGGGAAGATGGTGGATTGGCAGGGTAGTAGGAGATATTTTGGAATTTTGCACTTTTTGTAAAAGGCACAAGTTATAATTGCGGGCCCAGGAAGGATTTCTTTTGCTAAGTGGAAAATGCAGGCTAGTGGGCCCGAGGATGACAAATGGAAAATGAGAAGGTTGCGGGCTTGCGGGGCTTTTGGGAAAAAGTGAATTTCAGTTTTGCGGGCTATGGGAGATTTTTTTATAATTTTGCATTTTCACAAAAGGTGCAAAGTGAATTTCGGGCCCGCGGATCCATTTTGCAAACTTTTTTCACCATTTTTGTACGGATTCGATTCAAATATTCAAATAGGCATAACTTTCAATCTAGTGCTTGAAATTCAACAAATTTGGTACCGTTGGAAAGGTCTCGACCTCCTCTACATCATGGAATAATGAAATATTATTTTTAGAAAGATTTGATGGGTGAAATATGGAAAAATTATTTCAATCAATTAATATGGATCTGATTGCTTCAACGACCCAAATCTGATCTAGATTTTCCATCTTTCCTTCTCCAACATGCCAAACAGACGTGGGGAACTAGAATTGAAAGATTGTAGGTGGATTTTCAGAGAATTAATGGTTGGTGGTTGAGATTTCAAAGAAGATTCTGAGTTTTCTTCTTTCTCTCTCACCTTGATGTTCTATATATTGTAAACACTTCTCATTTGAGAGGGGAGACATTCTGGTGCGGGAAACTCAGTAAAAAAATTTTCCCGATTCCATTTGAGTGTAAGAATTCTCCTACACTTGGCAAGTGTATTTTTGCCTCGAGAAGAAATGTGATATTCTATGCAACTTCTAGAGAAATAAACTAATGATTTTTGGCATTCTTCAACCCTTTCTCACATTTTATTGTTTATCTATGCCTCTCCATTTCAGATCTATTTTATGTGCATAAATTTCATGATTGCAGTGTGGGATGTCGTGTTCCATGGATTTTTAATGTCGATTAGGACCTGGGTCTATGTCACTTTTGTATGACCTCCCTCATCTCCCTTTTCCTGTTTCATCCTCCCCAAGAGTATCTCTCCTCTTTCCTTTTTTTGTGTATAACCATTTTAGTGTAGGCTCTATTTTTATGTATTTCTCTCTCTCCCTGGTCCCTTGGAAGGTTAGATTAGGATTAGATAGTTTTCCTACACTAGAGTAGCTTGTGGCAGGTAGTTTAGGAAGAAGAAGTTGGCTTTCTCCATAGGGCCATCTCAAGTCCACAAGTCCCACAGCTTGAGAGATGGTCCCATGTTATGCAATCAAACTAGATTCCCCACTTAGATCCGAGGCCATTCGGGGGTGTTGTGATTTTGCATCAACATTTTTGCATGCCCGTTGGGAGAGGTTTGAAGCACTTTAACACTTCATTTCATCAATTTGATGTGTTCTTGGAGAGATTCAGCCTTTGGAGGCACATGCAAAGCACATCTAGTGACTCCATCTGGTCAACAACCCATTCTTTGAGTTACAAAATTTCCTTCCATCCATTTCCACCCATTCTTCTTTCCACATCTTCCATTTTCTTCCATTCATGAAGTTGTGCAATCATGAATTCTTTCCCACCATGGAATTCTCATTTGCAGTAGTAGAACTATTTCCCTCCATCCCCACAGTTTCAAAATCCTCCTCCAAATCAGTTTTATAAGCCTCATTATCCTGAAAATGCATACAACCCACTTTTTTCTAACCCTAATGTTTATGAAGAACATGTTTATGTAGATGATGGTGGAAACTTCTTGGCCGAAGCTGATTTTGAGAGGTAATTGAAAGAGATGGAGATGGACATGATGCATCTCAGAGTCAAGTGGTCCATAAAAGAAACTAAAGTTGGTTCCAAGGTCTCTTGTCCATGGGTTGGCCATGTACTGCAGTGGTTTAGTGCCCAATGAAGATACACTTCATCACTAAGATGTTTCCCAGATTACAGAGTGGGTAGGGAAAATGGAGGCTTAAAAATCTAGTGCATGGTAACCCTATCAATGGGGTAACCCTGCACTACCATCCTACATCCTTGCCACTCCTCCGCACCAACTTACATCATCTCGAGACCATTGCGCATGTGTTCCTAGCTTCTTGCGTGCTGCCCCCATTGTGATTTCCATCCCTTCTCCCTCTTCACTTTTGTCTCACCTCCCATTTTCTTCCAAGTCCCCTCTACCTATATTTACCATAAATGAACATCTCCCTACTAACACACCTTCCCTAACCAACGTCATCATGCTCGATGACTGCAGGACAATTGTATAATGGCATGACTCATGCAACTTCATTTGGAAAGAGGAAATCATACAGGCGCTTGTTCCAGAGAAAAATCAGTTATCTCCAAAGGGTACAATTCTAGAGGATACTGAGTTCCTTGTAGAGGTAGAACCATGCACCCCACATTCTTTGCGCACAGCAACCTAAAAGTGCTCCCCTTCAGAAGGAGAACCATATAGTTCTAGAGGCTTCAAGTGTAGAGTAGGCCATAGAAGAACCTTCAGTTCTTCCTCCCACTTCATCCCCTTCAAGCTCTAATGTTGAAGAATATTTTGAGCTTTCAAACTTAATGTTTGAAGATGAGGGGAACCATGGTGAGAAAATTATAGATTTGAAGGACACCATGAAGGAGGTCCAACACATGCAACAGGACAACGAGGAGGTAGATTATCTATCTGACTTGGAGGATTTTCTTGATGAAAAGGATCCCGAGGAGATCACATCATTTTCTCCTCCATCATCCACCTTCCAAGCACATGAGTCCACTTCCATAGAAGAGAGTGTTCAAGGACAACATCATGTGTCTCACAATGGCCTCTGGGAACCAAGGTTGGAGGATCATGATCTTCCATGTTCTTCTTAGGAGGAGGAAGGAAAAAACCATAAGGATTCCATCTCTCCCACACCATCAACCCAAGAAGGTGCACAAGAAGACTCTATTATTGGAGTTGAATTTCAAAATAAGGGCCACATTCAAAGGACCGCATGCCGTTCCTATCAGTACTTGAATTCATTTGAGCCAAGGGAGAAGCTAAAACTAGTCATGCCCACTTGAGGGCATGAGGATGAGTATCAAAGCACCAAGGGTCACCATCAAAACCTCTAGGAGTCCAATGTCAATCAGCTTGAGGAGGTATTTTTGATTGATGTTGATACCTTGATGATTTGGGTGGAGGATCGGCTTATAATTAGTTTTTCACTCACACAATCAGCCATATTTAGTGTCAAATCATTTGCATGGATTCCTTTTCTAAGAAAGGAAGCTACTTCTCCTGAGTTGCAAGATTTGTTTGAGTTCCCTTTTTCTCCTGGTTAGCGTAGAATAGGTAGGTTTTCTTTCAGTAGAAGAAGTGATTTTTCACACTCTACATGTCTTATTTGAGGCATATATGATTTAATCTTTGTACATAATTTTTTTTTGTATTACTCCAGAGGTATCGAGGCTAGGCCCTTTAGTATTAGCTACAGGGAGACCCATAGTTGCATGTAATAGTTGCTAATTTAAAAATCAATACAAATACAGAGTAACTAAAATCATTTTTCGAGGGAGTCCATTTCCAAAGAGAAGTGAAAGCCCCAGGTCAATAAAATTTTATACTCTCAAAATCTCGTCTTCATGGTTTTCTTGAAAAAATTAAGAGTACGGATAACGGGAAGGTTTAGGATCACCAAGTGCAAGTAGTAGGGCTTGCGTTTCAAGGGAAGATCAATATCAATCTATCAATTATGAATCCATGCCCAATGGATCCAATAAGGCTATAGGTATCTTCATCTAGCAGGCGAGATATCCCCGTGAGTCGCCAAACTATTATCCCAATTTTGACCCCCTAAAAAAAATTGATTAAAGATGACCCCAAACAAAAGAAAATTGGAAGGGCTAGTTTAGTAATGCGAGCCCACATTCCAAATCCCAAAGCTGAGGGGTAGGTAGGCTCTATAATGGAGGAGGAAGGTCAGAAGATGGGGCCAAACAATGTTAAAGGGGATCATACTTGACAGAGAAGATTGATGTCACAAGGGCTCGAAGTTTTTAGACTTCGTCACATATCGACTCGGGGCTGAACAATAGACTCGTGGAAGAAGCCATGTGTCAGCTCGGTACAATTCCAAAAGCCACATCAAAAAGGAAGGTCCCAAATGTGCACCATCCTTCCACGTGCTTAGATCCTCAAAAGGTTTAATCAGCCATTAAAAGGTCTAAGGCCAACATAAAGAACCACGTGTCATCTCGGTGGAACTTCAAAGGTAAATCCGAAAGTGGGTCCCAAACTTGCGCTAGCCCTCCACATGTGTCGAGGTCCAAAAAGGGATAGAGCCGGCCATTTAATTGGCTAAGGAAAGAAGAGACAGTGGAAGCCTCCACATGTCTCAATGGCAGCAACTTTGGTGCCTTCAAAAAGCAACTCCAAGGGTAGGACCCAAAGATAGACCCCAAATGAGTGTGAATCTTCCACGTGTCTCATCGGCTCAACTTAAAGGTGCAGCCCAAAGAGAGACCCCCGAATTTGTGTTAACCCTTCACATGTCCTAGGCCTTGAAAAGGTTTCATCAAAGTTGAAACATTCTGAGACCCACGGAATATTCCATGTGCCTCATCGGTGCAATTCTAAGGGCATAATCCAAAGTGGTGACCCAAAATGAGCACTGAAGCTTCCACATGTCCCAGTCAAAAGGATACAAAGTCGGTAGTTGAAAATTCAAAGGACTCGCGGAAGGTGCCACGTGTCATCTCGGCACACCTTCAAAAGAAGAATCAAAAGTAGGTTCCCAAATGTGTGCAGACTCTCCATGTGTCTAGGGTCCAACAAAAGTCAAATGGATTGAGGCCCAAATCATCTAAGTATAGAAGGCCAAAAGATGGTGCCACATGTATCATCGGTGTACCTTCAAGGGTCGAAGCCAAAAGGTGGTAGCCAAAACAAGCGTCCAAATCTCCACGTGTCTAGGGTCCAACACAAGTCAAATGGGACTTAGCCAAAACATAAAAAATACATAACAGATTGCAAAGGGACACGTGGCCATGTTTTAGGTCAAAGCGGGTCGGCGGGCCTAGGGAAAACTTTTCACCAAAGGGGAAGATTGCGGACCGGTGGGGTGGTGGGAGATATTTTGGAATTTTGTACTTTTCACAAAGGCACAAGTTATAATTGTGGGCCCACAAGCCTAGGAAGGATTTCTTTTGCTAAGTGGAAAATGTAGGCTAGCATCCCCAGGGATGACCAATGGAAAATTAGAAGAAGCTGCGGGCTTGTAGGGGCTTTTGGAAAAGTTAATTTAGGGCCTACGATGTCATGCGGGAATTTTTTTATAATTTTGCATTTTCACAAAAGGCGCAAAGTGAATTTGGGGCATGCGGATCCATTTAATAGAACTTGTTTTTTGCCATTTTTGTATGGATTTGATTCAAATATTCAAATGGGCATACCTTTTGATCCAGTTCTTAAAATTCAACAAATTTTGTACCGTTGCAAAGGTATCGAACTCCACTACACCATGGAAGTATTAAATATTAGTTTTAGTAGGATTTGATGGGTGAAAATCGGAAAAATATTTCAATCCATTAATATGGATCCAATTGCTTCAACTACCTAGATCTGATCTATATTTTCCATCTTTCCTTCTCTAACATGCCAAACAAACATGGGGAACTAGAATTGACATATTGTAGGTAGATTTGTAGGGCATTAATGGTTGGTGGTTGATATTTCGAGAAGATTCAAATTTTTTTTCTTTCTCTCTCACCTCGACGTTCTATATATTGTAAACACTTCTCATTTGAGAGGGGAGACATTCTGGGTGTGGGGAAACTCTGTAAAATTTGTTTCCTAACTCCATTTGAGTTATAAGCCTTCTCCTACGCCTAGAAAGCATATTTGTGCCTCTGATAAGAAATGTAATGGTCTATGCACCTTCTAGAGAAATAAACTCATGATTTTGTGGCGTTCTTCAACCCTTTCTCGTGTTTTATTGTTTCTCCGTGCCTCTCCCTTTTAGATCTATTTTCTATGCATATATTTCACGTTTGCAGGTGTGGGATGTTGTGTTTCATGGAGTTTTGATGGTAGATTAGGACTGAGTCATGTGTCACTTCCGTCGACCTCCCTCATCTCCCTTTTCCCTATTTAATCCTCCCTCACAGAGTATATTTGCTATTTCCTTTTTTGGTGTATCACCATTTTAGTGTAGGCTATATTTTTGTGCATTTCTCTCTCTCCCTGGTCCCTTGGAAGGTTAGATTAGGATTAGATAGTTTTCTGCACTAGAGCAAATTGCGGTAGGTAGTTTAGGAAGAAGAATCTAGATTTCTCTGGAAGGCCATCTCAAGTCCACAAGTCCCACAGTTTGAGAGATGGTCCAATGTTATGCAATCACACCAGATGCCCCACTCACTCTTTGAGGCCATTCAGGGTGCTATGATATTGCATTAACAACACTTTGTTATAGCAACACATGTGCATGTTCAAGCACCAAAAATGGTCGCACCATGTAAGGGGAAACAAAAGGATAATTCATGCCCCTTTAACATAATTGATCAGATGATGAAAACACATGTGAACATTTCCATGTGGGATTCACTGAAATCCCAGGACAATGAGATTTGTTGCAAGCTGCAATGGAAAATTGGTCTACCTCAAATGGATCAAACTAATGTCATGAAAAATTTCTTAGTAATGCAGTGCAACAAGGTGGTGTTCAACCTAGTAAAAATTTGAAGCCTCTGCCATTCTATGTGTCATTGATTTTCAGGAACCACTTGGTACATAACTGCATGATCGATTTGGGTGCAAGTAGCTCAGTGATGTCAAAATAAATAGCGAGATAAATTGGGTCTAAAGTATGAGCCAGTCTTTGAAAAGGAGTAGTGCAACTAGATGGGACAATAATAGGAATGGTTTGGGTCATTAAGGGTTTAAGCCTAACACTACATGTCTATCCGAATGTGAAATTCTCGCAAGATGTGTTTGTAATTGACATCCCACAACTCTTTACACTTGTGTTTATCAAGAGAATTCACTGCCAAAATTGGTAGATATCTATTAATAGATTGATCACACATGCTATTCCAAACAAGGTATGGAGCCAAGGAACCATTAGGTCAGAAAAAATTGTAAACTTTCACGTTGAGCCTCAAGTTTCAAGTCCTATCAACGTAAATCGCTTAGCCTTCAATCGGGAGGAGTGTTAAACTGATCTAGATCTAGAAATAGGTACTAAGGTTGAGGGTATTCCATATTTAACTCTGGATGAGTGGGAAAACAAAAGGCATGCATTTGACCCATTTAAGGAAATGGAAGAATCTGAGTTGGGAGTCTATTATTTGCATGAAGAGAATCAACCTCTTCCTAACATCACCAAGCTAGACCACAAGGATGATAATGAAGTATGGCAGTTATTCTTTGATGGCTCAAGGAGTAGACAAGGTATGGGAGGAGCTATGATCATTTCACCACAAGGTACAAAATACTACTCAACTTTCTATTTCTAGTTTGCTTGCTCAAACAACACAATTGAGTATGAAGCCTTAATCCATGGATTACATTGGGCAAGAAAGAGAGGCATTAAAAACTTACAAGTATTTGGTGATAGTGAGATAATCATCAATCAAGTCAAAGGGCAACATGCTACAAAGAATGACCTACTCAAGAGCTATAAAAACAGGGTATGGGACCTAATTGAAGAGTTTGAAGCTTTCAACATTGTGTCCATACCTAGGAAGAAGAATGAAGCTGCAAATACACTTACAACAGTTGGAGAAACATTTGATGTGGTTGAGAGTATCGAAAAGACAAAACAAAACCATATGTCCATGTGATTGTAAGGCCAGCAGATTCTAGACAATAACACAAGCTCATAGGTTTATTAGAATGATCAATAGATCATTAATTTATTGTAAAGAAGAGGTTGAATTCTCAGTTAGGAATCAAGATAAATTGGAGTAGCATAAGGGGATCAATTTTTGCAGCTTCGACAATAATTATTCCCAATGGTTTAGTAACATTAGAGTTTATCTTCAATCCTAATGACCAGTTTTGTAAGGAGAAAGCCAATGTACAAGTCAAAGGAGAGGATTCAAAGCCACTCTTGGTTAGAGAGGGAACAACACTTAAAATTGGAAAAGTGTCCATTGAACAAGAAAGATATGAGTTCACACAACTTTTCCAATAGTTTCCAAATGTCTTCGCTTGGAGTTATGATGACCTGCGAGGATTCAATCAAAGTGCACAACACACACATACAACTAGATCCAGATGTTGAACCCATTAGGCGAAGCAAAGATGAGTCACAACACACATTGAGCCTATTATGAAGAAAGATATAAACAAGATAATAAAGGCAAGCATTATATTTCTAATCAAGGATTCAAGATGGGTTGCAAACTTGGTACCAATCAGAAGAAGAACGGGGAATAAGATTGTGCGTGGACTTCGAGACCTAAACATGGCATTTCTCAAAGACCATTACCCACTCCCTTCAATAATAGAGATATTGCAAGTGGTATTCCGGCTTGGAAAGGTTCTCTCTCCTAGATGGATACTCAGGGTATAATCAGATAATGGTGAAAGAAGATGATCAGTTCAAAATGGATTTCACCACTAAGTGGGGCGCCTATGCCTACAGGAAGATGCCATTTGGATTGTCTAATGTTGGGGCCACATTTCAAAGGGAAATGGATAGGGAATTTAAGGGGTTGATCAGCAAAATAGTACTGGTATATGTTGATGATATTAATGTGTTCTCCAAAATGCAACAGATCACCTTTTTCATCTGAGACAGGTATTTCAAAGATGTAGGAAATTTGGGGTATCATTGAATCCCAAAAAATGCATATTCTGGCTCACGAAGGAAAGATCCTAGGCCATATTGTGTCAAAGGAAGGATTGACGATTGACCCAAAAAGAGTTGAAGCAATTTGAGCATTACCATTTCCAAGCCATAAGAAGGCTCTTTAGAGCTTTCTAGGAAGGATCAATTTTGTTTGCAGATTTGTACCAAATTTTTCCACTCTTGTGAAGCCAATAACACTGATGTTGAAGAAGAGCATGGCATTTAGGTGGGCATTAAGGGAAAATAAATTTTGAATCCATCAAATAAGCCATATACTAATCTCAAACTTGCGTCAATCAAGACTTCTCCAAGGACTTCATACTTTATGCCTTTGGTGATATGGACACAATTTCTGCAATCCTAGTGAAACAAAACAAAGAGGGATCTCGAACAACTAGTTTCCTTCTTTTCCAAAGTTTAGAGGGCTATGAAGTGAGATACTCTATCATTCAAAAGCATGTCCTTGCGGTGATCAAGAATTTTAAGAAGTTTAAACACCTAATTTCAAATAACAAGATTCAATTGCTAGTTTCCCATGCACAAGTCAAGAACTTCCTTTTGAACAAATATCCGAACGAGAAAAATGTAGGATGGATCACTCGTGTCATGGAATATGACATTGAAATTAAGGTCACCGAGATGGTATGTGGAAAGGGACTATGTGAATAGCTATCCTCGAGTCAACAATGTGATGCAAGTAATGAAAATGGGGTTGTTTTGGTACTACTATGATATGGTCGAACAAACAAATGATAATGTGCCTATCTCTTGTTGGACTCAAAACATGATACATTTCCTACAAACCAGCCTATGCCCCCGTAAAGGAGAAAAGCAAAGAGGATATACTTCAGATTACAAGCCATTCCATATGTGCTTGTTGATGGGGGTTTTTTCAGTAAGGACATCAATGGTGTTCAACTAAGATGCATCAAAATAGGTCAAATTGAGAGATTGTTACAAGAGTTTCATGATGGAGAAGCCGAAGGTCATTTTTATTTATGAGTAAAAGATCTCAAGATAATTAAGGTGGGTTATTATTGGCCCACAGGTGTTGATGATCTGCCACACATGGATCAAAAAATGTAAGAAATGTGCATTCTTCACAGGAAAGGAAAGATTAGCAACACTCCCATTACACCCAATTTCAATTGACCATCCATTCATGCAATGGAGATTGGACTTCATTGGGGTCATCAATCCAAACTCAAGCCAAGTCCATAAGTGGATTTTCACAGTAACAGACTATTTCACCAAGTGGACCGAGGCGGTATCACTCAAAGAAGAAAATGAATCTAGCATAGTAGACTTTTATGAAGGGATAGTGACTAGGTTCGGAGTACCAACCACTATCATATTAGACAATGCATTGGTGTTCCTATTTTCCAAGATCACGAGAATGGGATGTCAAGAATTAGATATACTTAATCACCTCTTCAAATTATTACCCACAGGTGGTAATGGGTAAAGGCAATTCCACAAATAAGAATTTGCTAAGAATCATCAGAAGGACTCTAGATGAAAATTAAAGGACATGGCATACAAAGATAAGATCAGAATTATGGGTTCATAGCATCACACCACGAGAGGTCAACGGTAATTCTCCCTACAATTTAATTTATGGGAAAGAGGCAGTGTTGCCTATATCATTAGAGCTACCCGCATTGGAGCTCATGAAGCAATTGGAGTTATTTGAGTTCAAACCAATGGAGGCTAGGTATGTAAAACTGATGGAATTAGAAGAAACCAGAGAACATGTAGTTCAAATGATGGAGAAGGATCAGGCCTTAGTCAAAATATGGTTTGATAAGAAAGAAAGAGAAAGGAACTTTTAGGAGGGGGACCTAGTTCTGAAGTGGGATGCAGATCCGACAAATCTAGGAAGGATTTCTAAATTTGATGCTATTTGGAGTGGCCCGTACATGGTCACATGATGGAAAAGTAGCAATGCCTTTGAATTTTCTACATTGGATGGAGAGGATCTTCCTATTATGGTTAACGAAATCTATCTCAAACATCGCCATCTTTGAAAGGAATGTTTCACCCTTGCAAATATTTGCGTAGGATTTTAATTCCTCTTAAGTGCGTATGCACATTGTCTTGTTATAGTGTAGGTTTTGATTTCCCTAAGTCCTTCGGCACAGGTTTTTTTGCTCCAAGGTTATATCATTGTCTATTCAAGGTGTGCCTCCAATTGAATGTGTGCCTACAGTCCATTTCCATAAGTGGGTGAATGATCCAGTCAAGACAATTTTCTACTCTCAGAAATATCACCTTGAAGATTTTGTTATGAAAATTAAGAGTACAAGCAATGGAGAAGGTTAAGGGCCAATGGGTTTGCGAATCAGCGAGGCTCAAGGTTTCAGGAATAGGATCAACATAAGGATATTATTCATGACTTTGTGCCTAATAGATACTTCAAGGCAACTGATATTTTCACCTAGTAGGCAGGTGATCCCATGAGTCACCAAATTGGTATCCAATTTCACCCCTCAGGAAAAATTGATCAAACATGCCCTTGCACAGGAGAAAAATAGAGAGGTTGGTTCAGTCATACGAGCTCACATTCGATCCCAAAAATCAAGTTGTGGGTAGGATTGACAATGGATAAGCAAGGTCAGCAAATGGGGCCAAACAATGTTCAAGGAGATCAAAGATCAACAGTCCAATAAAATGGAGAAACACACAAATTTTTAAGACTTAACATACGATTAAACTCAAGCAAAGCAAAGGAGTCGCAGAAGACACCATGTGTCATCTTAGCACAATTCCAAAAATTTAAAAGGAAAGAAAAAAGAACCACAGAAGACTCCACATGTCTCATCAACACAACTTCAAAGGTACAAATCAAAAGGCAATCCACAAACGAGCGTATGCCCGCCACGTGTCTAGGGTCCAACATAGTTTATCCTAAATAGGTGGAAAAGCTATAACACGAGAGAGAGAAGAGCAGGCTTGCAGAGATGATCCCAAGTGTCCAACCATCACAACTTCAAGAGTGAAAGGAGGGGTAAAATCTTAAGAATACACGGGCTTCCACGTGGATCTTGCATGGATAGACTCCAAACCCAAAGTAGTTTGGAAAATATTGGCGATAGGTCAATTCAATGTAGGATGAATCATGAAGCCCACCAAGAATTTTAAATGCTCAGATCTTTTAAAAGATTGTGAGAGCCCACATTGAACACCCAACCCCGACCTTCAGATGGCCATAAATTTTGGCTAGGAGCTCAGATTTGCACAAGAAAATACTTTTGGAAAACTTACAGTCTCCTCTATGTAACTACGACTAGATATCTTTAAATTAGTGAGACTAAGTTGGTTGAAATTAATAAATATAGTCCACCATTTTGAGGTTGTCAGGCTTCTCATCTACCATCATAATGAGGTATTTCTTTCCCAACAAGGAACATTAATGGAGGAATGGGTTTTGAAGTAAAACCCATCATGTTGTAGGTGAATTCAATGCTCTTTTGGGGTGGTTGAGTCAGGTTTCAAATTCTTCTCTCCTTTCTCTCTCATTCTTCCTATATATCATAAGGAGGGGCATTTTATTAAAGTTTGAAAAATATTGTTTTTCACCCTCCCTTCTTCTCTTTCTGAAAGTCGATTTGTGGAGCTCGAACATCCCATTCAAATTGTAAATACAATCTTGCCTCTTGGCCATTATAATGTATTGTATCAAATCTTTGGATGAATGGTATAAGTCTGTGGATGATTTCAACCCTCTCTTATGCTCATTGTATCTTTCCATCTCTCATTGCAATCTTGGTTATTTGTGCATGATGGTTGTATTACATTTTTATGGTTTGTGTTTAATTGCAAAGCAGGTGTTCAACATTCCTTTAGTGCATCACCCTTGTTAGTTTAGGTTTTATTTCTTGCATCTCCTTAACCCTGTCTCCTTGGCAAGTTAGAGTAGGTTTTAGAGTAGATCCTCTGCAATATGAATGTGTGCACCTAAATAGAGGAATAGGAATGGCCTTCATCCGGAGAGCTTTCTCGATTCGCAAAGTCCCACACTTTGGGAGAAGCTCCATGTTATGCAATCACACTGAGAGTCTCAACCCATCGAGTTGCAGACATTCAGGGGTGCTGTGATTACACATCAACATGAATATTACGATTTCTTATTATTAAATACTTAACCTAAAGAGTATTCCTAGGTTTGAATATTTAATAATAGAAATATAAATATTTCTTATTATTAAATTTTTAACCTATAGTATATTGTTGGACCCATATATAATTAAGGGATGGCCAACCCACTTAAGCATTATGTTCATACAAAAAATTCTTAAAAATTTGGAAAAAAATTCCCCATCAGAACACCTTCAAGATACAAAATATAGAAGATTGAATGATACACTATATAATTAAATGCAATAAAAATCCATTTTGTGCCCTAGCTTCCATTTGTAAGATTTACAATGAGTCTGCTAGTCAGATGAAGTTGGAATTGTGACCATAAATTCAAAACAAAAAACCTATCCCGATGGAGTTGATTTCATTGCAACCGAAGCTCAAAAAGAATCATTAAGACATTGTTGTCACAAAAAGTATAACCGTAACATTTGGAAATTCAAACCTCTACTTTTTTCTAAAATGGGATAAACTCTCAAGATGTGGGATTTGAGGGCTTGAGGTGAACGTCGAAAAGGCCAAATTCCTCTTCTTATCCTTACACTACACCACTCCTACCGTAATGGGGACTCATGTCTAAACCTAATCTAAACTTTCCAAGGGACCATAGACAAAGCGAAGGGGTAGTCAATAACTTTACCTACCTAAAAACAATAAAAGAGATGATCCCTCGGGGGTGATCATGCACCACGACTAGATCACATTCAATGTATCATGGAGAGGATAAACAGTTGTATCATAGACCATAATGCATCATTTACCATTTCTAAAATAAGCACAACATGCCCAAACCATGCAATGAACAAAGAGTATGCACAAATCCTACAAGAAGAATGTGAATAAAAAACATTATTCCATTACTCCATGGAATTTTCAAAGTGCATGTTATAGCAAGATGAGGCATGCGAGACATTACAATTTTAAAAGGAAGGTTTGAAGCCTTAATAAATTCACAATATCACAATCAAGGAATGGAGCACAAGGGTGCATGGGAGGAGAAAAAAATGAGTAACACCTTTTCAATGAGGCCCTCCATAATATTTACGAGAAAAGAGGGAGAGAGAGAAAACTCAAATTTTCATTTCCAGCTACTTGTAAGGTGCCATAAATGTTTGAAAATAATGAAATGTGACCTCCAAAGCACTCCCATGGTGTCCTATAACTTGCATCGAGAGAGAATGATTTACCATGCTTATTAATTGTAATTTCAACCACCGAAATATCTATTTGAATTGGGCTCGTTCTCTACAAAATTCACCAAGAAACTCCATCAATTCTCGAAATTCTAGATTGTTTTGCATAGGGATCGAGTCACAATTACAAGTAGTCTTATTTTGTACAATTCCGCTAAGAAAATTTAAAAAATATATAGTTTCCTGAGTGTAGATAGCTCTTTGTGATTATTTAGGCTTCCTTTTACTCCACAGGATGGTGAGCTTAAATCGGATGGAAATGACATTTTAATATTTCTCTCTTTCCCTAATATTTAATGTATAAATTAATGTTAGGGCATTTAAAAAATTATGAGTGGGCCCTAACGATCATGCCACTTGCACATTTGGGGGTTTGAATTTTTCATTATTTGGATCTAACTAGGCCAGCTCGGCTAGCCTGACCAAGCTGACATCTCCCCTGTATTATCAACTCCCCACTCAATACATTGGGTCACGCCCATGCTAAGATGACGCCCTGTCAATATTGGCATTAACCGAACCGTTCATTTGGACTCCATCACTTACATTGGGTTTTTCGTTGCATTCCACAAACCAAACGGATCACATCCACCTTCGTACCCACATTACGATGCACCAAATGCCAAGCACTACCTTAGCTAGCTCAACCTTTCCAACTAACAGTGCAGGGATCCTAATGCAACTCAACCCCATGTTACATTTCCAAATATAATGTGGGCTTGATGATTATGTGGGAACATGCTTTTCCCTGGCCTGTGTCTCTCATCTTGTCAATCCTAGATTCAGCCACATTGAGTACCTCTGACCCGCGTTGGCTGTACAAGGTGTTCCCACCCCATCGCTTAGGCCCACATCTATTCATAGGGACCATGTTAACCCCACACCAGGTTGTTTACCGGGAATGCCGCTAGACTATGCTACTTTGCTGGCATTTCAGGCATACGAGAAATTGTGGACCGAGTTCTTCTAGGCCTGTGGTTCTCCGATTATGTGTTTTGGCTACAATGGCCCCATCTTAAACTCGGTTTTTTGGATTACCGACTTAGATGAGTGAGAAAATCTATTTTCCCCACTGCATTCTTTTAATTTTTGACCCATTCAACAAGATCATCTTATTTTTAGTCTCGGGCTTGACCTCCATTTAGATGACTCTCTCATAGCATCTGATCTAAGTTATCATGCTTTCCTGTGATAAACTACGCACGAGAGGATGAGCCTGGCCAATTTATGTGATGATGCTTTGTCTCATGAGCCAATCTCCCTGAAATTGTAGTCCCCAAACTAAACTTTTCATTTTCTCCATTTGTTGCATCATTGATCATGCCCATATAACATTAGTTTGGCTCTTTGTTATGTTCTCCTTGAGTCATAACTTGACTTTGATCGATTCATTTAGATCCTTCTCGAGTTCCCTCTATCCAATTCCCTTTAAATTGCATTACCCTAAAAAGTTTTTTTGTATATTTCACAAAAGAAAATTACTACATCCATTCATGAGCTCGGACCAACAACATCCACATGTTAAATTTGTTTAATGTGTCTTCAGTGTAGCTCGGCCTTGATGACGGATAGGTTGGCCCATTAAATACATATATCGACTCAATAATAGCCCGAACTCCTAAAAGTTGCTTGGCCATGCAATGGGGAAGCTAGAATATCTTGGCCACGCCCAATACACTGCACTATCATCGGTGGGCCAACTCAATATACCCGACGAGGAGCTCGCCAAAATCGGAACTCATTATTTCTCTTTAGAAGCTTGTCAATCTCAATGGGTAAATTGAATTGCTTAGCTCCTTTATCATAATTTCGATACCCAACCAATTGACTCAATCTACAACCGTGAGTAGCTCGATGCTATGCAATGCAACCTATGGTGCATAACTATTCATATCTCTCTCCATTATACAAAACCATCTCAATGTAGGTTCAACTCACTAGCTCCTTAAACAACTTGGTACCTTGTAAGATTTCAATAAACAACACGACTGCACCACCACCTTGGAAAGTGGTCAAGACCCATAACAAACTTTTCATTCTACCTCCGAATTCTTTTCAACCATTTTAATTTTTCCCAATTCCATCGGATTGTCTAAGGATATCGAAGAATGCCCAAGCTAAAAACATCAAATCATTCCTTTTTGTAGCCAGTGGGACCCACTTTGGATTTTCCATCTTGAATAAAATTCTGAACTCCATGAAGACCAAGAAGAGGAAAATTTCCTCAAGTGAGTTTAAAACCTTCCCAAAGACCTTTATATCACCTTAAAACAATGAGTCATGCCTTCGTGCTCTAGTTGACATGTGAACTCCCTTGATAGTTCTTGCACGTAAGGCATCCTTGTTTTCTATTTTCCGTTGGGCGTAATGATTAAGTGGTCTAGCCAACCCTTAATTAATATGGGTCCATCACTATTATATAGGTTAAATATTTGATAATATGAAATAATTTTCTATTATTAAATATTCATACCTAGTTAATATACATTAGGTCGGTATTTAATAATGTGAATCATTTATGTTTATATTTATTAAATACACTCACCTAGGTATATGTGTCAACCATTTAGGTTGAAAAGGTGGGTCGAGAGACATACTCGATAACCTTATATAAAAAGGACTTTAGGTTCTCATCTGATATATTCAAGAAATATATTAAAGGTGTGCAAATCAAGTGATTTGGTTTTACCCTTGGTAAATAGGGTTTTAAGGAGGAGGTGATCTTACTAGATGTAAAATAAGTTCTCTAAAGTAAAAGGTTATTTTCAAAGTGGTTTTTACCCTTTTGGGGTTTTCCACTATAAATATTGTGTCACATGTGTTATTTATTTCTTGTAAGTATTTATTTATTTACTTATGTTATGATGTAATGTTTATTTAAATATTTATTGTAACATTATATAATATTTAAGTTGATTAAATCAGTATTTAATAGAATCCTCAAATTCTAACATTTTCACCTTTGAGGTGAAAATGGCTAACAATTATGGTGACTTGTCGGGCCATTTTCTTGCTAGATGAAGTATATCAAATACTTATACCTATCCATTGAGCATGGAGTCTACATGATCAACATGAACTGATATAAATTGTGAAAACCTTAACTCGGGAAGTGGTTCGAGACATTGTCAAAATTGTCACCCCGCTTGCTTGAATTTTCCTCTTTGTAAGAAATTATAAAATTTGATTTATGAAAGAGGAAAATTTTCTTCACTCTCAATTTTCACACCTTTCCTACAGGTAGGAATTACTAAGTTGAAGCTTCGAAGCTCTAATAAACTGATTTCTTGCCAAGATTTAAAGCACAATCACTGATGATTTTTTGAAAAGTCATGAAACACCATAAAATAGGAGCACAAGCTGATTTATATCCATATTGGAGTTACTTTTAAACTGGCCCCTTTTCCTTTTGATGGCTACCCAAGACACATCTAAAGGCTGAAATAATTGGGCACAAGAGAGGCACTGAGAATCTACCATTTTCTACAAAACCATGAGCTACCCCAAGACCGATACTAGAAACTTCCTCTCAATTTGATTTTAATTTCTATGCATTTTGATTCACTTGGAGATGGAAAATGTTACTTGAACCTCTTAGTCTCTTACTGCAATTTTCTCTTTTTAAATCATGGTGAAATATACAAAGCATACACTAGAAGCAATAAAACATGTGCCCAAGTAGTTAGTGATATGAAAAATAATCTACCAATAATGCAATGTGCACAAACACTTTGAGGAATAGAAAAATCTACTCCTACTTCTACACTAACCAGATAGATGAGAAAATTCAAACAAATCTAGCTACTGCCAAGAGCTCAATACTCAATAACGACCCTCCTCCAAAGCCAACAATCTAACGACTCATATAATGTACGAGGTTCGAGATCTACTACTTCTCTACGATGCTCTATCACATCCTTGTGTCCATGACATCTCCAAGCTCTAGCTAGAGAAGTATCTTGACTAGTGATTTATAATAATACTAACCACCGAACCATCACGTTTAAGATCCCTATATTAGTACAATATGTTTCACCAATAAGTTTTATGCTTTCTAGGATGAAATAGACAGAAGGTAAATGGTTAAGGAAGAATACCTATGAGGCGAAGGTGGAAGGTAGAATTTGTCCCTTGTTAAAATTTTCCAAGCTGATCGTATATAAATCCTTTTTATGCAGGAAAGACTACTTATAGATGCAAAAACAAGACCATAAAAAGAGTATTAAATATCATATGACAGTGGATTGCCTAACGTATGCTAGATCTAAGAATCGTGGTGCTTCCTAGAGAGGTTGTCTATCCACTATTTAATAACAATTCAATGTGAATAAGAAAATAAAATAAATAAGTCTTATTTCAATGTAATGATTTAGGTTTCTCATACACACAATACACTAGATTTTATGCTATATATCAAAATAACACTAAATCTAATTAGAACTAGTGTTTTTTTAGGTCAGACAATTCAGTCAAATGTCTGGTAAGGATTTGGGGCTGATCGGTTGAGGTCTGGGTTGGTTTTGTGTGAGTGGGAAGCTTGCTTAGTCTAAGAATATGAAATGACATAGAGACCGATATCACGATCCGATCACCAAAGACGGTATGGGGATTAAACCGATGACGGTATGGTAAACCGATGTCGGTAGGGGAAATTGGCAATAACTTAATAAAAATTATTTTTGGGCTTCTCTGTGATTACACAAAGAGTGAGGAGGGTGTGGTTAGGTTTGTAATATAACTGAGAAGACTCAAGAATACCGAGGGAGAGGTCAAAAAGGGTGAAAGGGCTTGAAATGGTTGGGTTGGTGGATTGGTGAGAAGATGGAGATATCTAGATAACAATGTAGAAACTAAAAATACTGGAGGAAAGAAAATAGATTTGAAATAAAGGAAGCACAAATGATTAAGATCATGTTACTTACTTGTTGCTATGAAGATCTCATGGTTGGATGAAGGTTGGTGATTGATTGGTGAGGTGGTAGTTGGTTCAATGCCATGGCGGATGACCTACATTTGTCTTTGATCTGTGCTCTCTAGTGGTGTGTAGACATTGTTTGGATCAAGCAAAGGTGAATATGATATCTTTGGTTGATTGTATAACTTTCTCAAAACTTGAAATGACCAACCTCAGTAAAAGTTTCTAAAGTTGTATATAAAGGAACCGATGGTGGTTTAGGTAGCTGATGTCAGCCAAGGAAAAACTGGTGTCGGTTAGGGTGAAATAGTCCCATTTACTAAAAACATGTAGATGTTCTCATATTTTTCATGCTTTCATTGTCGGGTCCATTTAAGGAATTATATTTCACATGAGAGAAGGAAGGAAGAACTTAGGAGAGGTCTAGTTTTGTCTAGGAAGAAGTCTTAGTTAGGTCAAGTTAGTAACTCGGCATTTCGAGTAATGACTCGAGTGTTGAAGTTGATGACTCCATCACTATTAGTGTAGGTTATTATTTATCCTTTTATTTATTTATTAGGATGATTATTACACTTGTGTTAGCCCTACACTTGTTGGGTTTTCTTGCATAGGTGTACTAGTTGTGTGGAGTTAGTTCACTAGTTGTGTTGAGTTAGATTTTTAGTTATGTGGAGTTAGCTTATTAGTCTTTTGGAGATAACTTAACTATGAGTATCGATTAGTGGGAGTTCTTCACCACTAACTTAGGTAGTAGTTTTACTTCCCTCCTCCTATATGTACATCTTTCTTATTGAGTAATTCAAGTCATTATATTGTAATGTATTGAGTATTATGGACTATGTTAGATTTCAATATATTGTATTTTACCTCTTCTATTTTGTAAATCTAATGTGGCGTGATATTATCATCTTAGATTGTGGCTTTGAGCAATATTCTTATGATTCCTTTCATGGTATCACAGCGATACATGATGTAGATATCTATCTCGTAAGTTTTTCTTTACAAGCAAGGCTTTATTATTTTAATGTATTTTGAATTTTTAGCAATATTTTGAAGCATGCATTTTAATGCAAAAAGCAGTGTGTCATTGGATTTGGAAGGTGTCAAAACCCTAGAATCGACTATAAAATTGACCTTGTTTTCAAAAAGTCAAATCTGGACATTTTAAAGAGTTTTTTTGGCAAATTTCTCAAAAATATGTACAATTATGTATAGACATATTTTTTGACTCAAAAATTATATCTGATTTCATGGTTTTTCGAGAAACTTTTTGGGTTTCTCTCTGTTTTTTTATACAGGTGCCAGAAAAAAATATGTTTGCAGTGAAAGTTTGTATTCACAATTGTACTTTTTAGGTGCATTCTTTTATCCACTTGGATATAAGTGTCTACCTTCCGAGATGCATTCTTTTACCCTCTCGTATTTATATTTTGGATGTATTATTTTATTCAATGGACATAGATTTGTACCCTCTCAGTGTATTCTTTTATCCACTAGATATAAGCGTGTACCTTCCAAATACATTCTTTTACCCTCTGGATATATTTATGTTTTGGATGCAGTCTTTTATCCATTGGACGCAGATATGTACCCTCTAGGTGTATTATTTTATCCATTGGATATTGACATGCACCCTCCAAATTTAATGATTTACCCTCTAGACATATAATTTTTGGGCGTAGGCTTTTATCCTTTGGTCGCAAAGCATGTATTGTGTGGATGCACTCTTTTACCCTTTAGACATTTGGGTGTCACATGTACCTTTTAAAAAAATCAGCATTAAAATATTATTTTAATGGCAAAACCTTCTAGATCGCATAAATTTTGATCCATAGCTCGGATTAAGGTGATAGTTTTTTTTAAATTGTGTATTTTTCAAGATCTACACATTGGTTACATTTTTAAACACATATTTCAAATGTAAAAGGTAATTTTACTTGTAATATTTCATGCACTCAATTATAAATTGCCAAATTTGGGAGGGTGTTGTTGTCACTTGTGGAAGAAATTTTGGTCAGGTGATGTCCTAAACTTTTGGGTGTTGCATTCTCGTATCTATGGGTGTATACATTTATATCTCTCTTATTTGTTCGGATATTTTGTATCTTTATTTTCAACACTTTTTTGGCATGTTGAAAGTCTCTCTTGTGGGGAGCTATGAACTTGTGAAGCTCGGTGTTAGTTTGTTAGTATTTGAGTAGTTGATTTTGGCAACTCATATAGATCTGTGGTATCACTCTACTCATTCGAAGATTATAGGAGGGTGTGGTGTTAACATTGATTCTTTGGGTTTCGTGTCCAAGCCTTGTTACCTTGGCTTTTCCTGGATAATGGCACTCATATTTATTTGGATCTTGTGTCCTTGCCTTGTTTCCTTGGTTATTGTTCTTGGATTGTGACACACCTATTTATAGCAGTTGATCTTGATTCTTCAAATTTTGTGTCCTTGCCTTATTACCTTGGCTTTTCTTGGATCATGGCACTCCTATTTATTTGGATCTCATGTCCTTGCCTTATTGCCTTGGTTGTTCTTGGATCGTGGAACACCTATTTGTAGTAGTTGATCAAATTATGTTTGGTGTTTTTTTACATTTTGACATCACTCCATTGATAGTCTCCTTGCATGGAGCTATTTTGGTGAAGCCCAGTGTTAGTTGTTTTTGAGTTCTATGATCGAGCAGTGGATTCAGACCATAGTGTGCACCACACTTCTTCAGCATTGTACAAGTTTTTGGAGCCAATCTTATGAGGATATCTTACAATGAGATTTTTCTCTCTCTACTTTGTTATTACTAGTTTTGGGTACCTTGCGGTGTCCAATTTTTCCAGTTATTGTATGTGGGTACCTCATTAGGCCTTGTTGGTATGACCCACATTTATTTTCACCCACATAATCTATGTTTATGGAAGGGTGTTAGTGTAGGTCATTATTTATCCTTTTATTTATTTATTATGATAATTCTTACACTTGTGTTATCCCTAAACTTGTTGGGATAGTTTGCGTAGGTGTACTAATTGTGTGGATTTAGCTTACTAGTTGTGTTGAGTTAGCTTCTTAGTTATTTGGAGTTAGCTTATTAGTCTTTTGGAGTTAATTTAACTACCGGTATCAGTTAGTGGGAGTTCTTCACCACTAATTTAGGTAATAGTTGTACTTCCCTCCTCTTATATGTACATATTTATTATTGAGTAATTAATGTCATTGGATTGTAATGTATTGAGCATTATGGATTGTGATGGATTTCCATAAATGATATTTTAGTTCTTCTATTTTGAAAATCTCATGTGGTGTGATATTATCATCTAAGATCATAGCTTGGAACAATCTTCTTATCGTTCTTTTCATCCTTTACTGTAGTGAAATGCCCCTGGAATGGGTCCAAGGTGAGGTGTTATGATGAGGTTGAGGTGTGAGGGTGAAATTAATTTAATTAATAATGTCAAGGTGAATATTAATATGGGGTAAAGGGATCATGTTTAATTAAATGCATTACGTTAATTAATTGAATGGGGACAAAAGAGAGTGTGACCCAAATTTTTGTCTATATTTGCCCCTTTTGTCACATAGCTTTTATTGGTAAGCGATGTTGATAAAAACATAAATTCGATGCCCCGGTATGTGTTGAGGTTAGGTTACCCCAAAAATTGATGGATGTGATCCCCATCAAACCACAAACCGAGGAGGTGTGAAATGAAGTCGGTGAGTGGTTTAATAAATAGGTAAATGAGGAAAGCAAGAGTAGGTGGGTTATAGGTAAGGGTAATTTCAGTCGTAATAGGTAATTATAGTCTAACACACACATGTAGAGATTATGATAAGGTACCAAGATAAAGAGATTGCAAACCTTACGTTTTCAAAGGTCGAACGATTTATCCAAACAAGGTTGAAGTTGTTCAGGCATCAAAGGTATAGCATATGGTCTTGAAACACCACTAGGTTAGGTATAGGAATGGGCAATATGTTTTGTTCCTAGGCACAAAATATATGGTTGGGATAAACGACATGACATTAGGCAAGTTAAGGTCATTAGGCTGAACAAAATGAGTATCACATCACAAGGTATAGTGAGTACAAGAATTCGAGTGTCACAAAAGGTGAGTGTCGGTTAGGTGAATTAGGAGAGTCTGTAGGTAAGGCTACATGAGGGGCACAAACATTCCCTAACTAATGGTGATTTTTTTTTAGAGGTAGTAAGGTCATGAGGGTGAGGTGTAAGGTCAGGGTCAACTTTGGGTTAGGTGGAAAAGGTTTCGGGAAAGAAGATGTGGTGCAATATGGTGCAATGGGGTCAAAAAGGCTAACTCACATCATTTATGGCCTACGATGGTGATCAAGGGAAACCGAGCATGGTGAACTAGGGAAAAATGGATGTTGGTCATGATTAAATGACGTTGGTCATGGTTTGGTCAGATATAGGCATGGTTTAGTCAAGCTAAAACATGGTGGACTCTAGATAATTTCAAAGTTCTGATCTTATGGAAATAATGTGTTATATATATGTTGTGTTGAAATTTCCGGGTAATTGATATCATGGAAATATGAAATGGTTTAATTATAATATGGTTGTGGAAATAAAATTGTAGGTATGTATGGTTTTCGATATATTAATTTCCACATTTTTGTGTAAATGGAAACTAACTAGGGTATAATGTAAATGTAAAGGGGAAACATTGTTAGGGGTAAAAGGTGTAGAAGGGGAAAAGGTAGAGAAGGTTAAAAGGTCATCGAGCTAACCACCAGGGCCTTATGCCCTAGGAGTGCTGCCTACATAGCCCCAAGGAAAGGGGCTTGAATCTAATGGAGTTTTCCCATAATCTACAGAGAATATGATAAGGGAGATGAATGGGTTGGTGGGTTTTAGGCATGATTGAGTTGAGGTAATTTAGGCATGATTAAGTTTATATTTAATAGGCCTAGGTGATTTTGGTGGGAGAGGAATTCCCGAATATAGGTGTTAAAGGTCTAGTCCTATCTAGTATAATAAATAATAAATGAGGTGAATGATAACATGAGACAAAAGGTTTCCTAATTGGTACGAACCATGATGAGTCTATCATACCAAATATTGGATTATAAACATAATACCTTAAAGGCGTTGCATGAATGACTATTCGAAAGGTGAATAAATTCAAATGATCATGAAATGTCACATTTGTGGTAAATACCTTGAGTAGGTAGAAGATTAGAAAGGAAGGATGGTGAGGTGAAAGATTTTTTTAGCATAACGTTGGTGTGAGATGTAATGCCTCTTACGTAAGATACCCAAGACCAAAATAAGAAAGTCCATGATGAAAAATTTATCTGTTTCTTTTTGCTTTTGTTTTATAGACTGATTGATAGGGGAAGTCTATGTGGGATGAAATGAATATTTCTTTGAGGTCTTCGTGAAGTTGATAGATGTGGGAAGCTTTAGAAATGTTTTTATTTTAGTTTTTACGAAATAGTCTTCGTTTTGTGATAAACTATGTACAATGGGGATAATTTTGTATAGTTGTCCTTCGAGGGCGTAGTATATTTATAGTAGAAAGATGGAAAGATAGATGTCCTTGTTGGGGAAGTCATCTATTGACATGAATTTTGACTTTAGGAGTTTGAATTTGGAAACCCCATATATTACTTTTGAATTGTTTTTGGGACTAGTAAGTCATGGAAAATACTATAGAGGAGTATAAGATTCCTTTATGAAGGAAAAACCATAGCACTACGAAAGGGTAGCTATGTAAGAGGTGTTTTAAGTGATGAATGATGATGGGGTTCCATCTTAGAAAGGATGGAAAGTATCCATGAAAATCATGTAATGAGTAGATCCATGGTACTCATATTGAAAATAAGGCATAAAGGTGATGGGTAATCACCTGATTCTTGTTTCGTCATTGATCCTTAAAATAGGTATGTGGAAGGTTAATACTTCTCAAAGGACAAGAATTTAATAGATAGAAGTTTATATTTGACTTGATTCAACAATAGAATGTTCAAATATGTAAGGTATTGAGGGCTCGAGTTCAGGTTTCCCTTGGATTGAATATAAATAATAAACACCTTATCCATAGGCATGATTAATGATATACGATCAATAACAATTAGGAGTGAACTTTCCCCATTTACTTTTCTACAATTTTGTTACATGTTGATTTTCCTTCATGACGAGGTCTCGACCTTGATGGTTCATTGTTGGACATGTTTATCATAGGAACATTTAATACATTTTTGGTACATTTGAAGGTGACCGAGAGAACTTAGACAACGTTCATATAATAACTCAAGTTGTGTTAAATGGTCCTAGTAAAAATCATCATCGGTGAGAATATCTTTTAGTGGTATATGAAGATATGGAATTCAAAATTTGAGAGGTAAGAAAACCTCTGTAATTTAGACAAAAGATAAAGGTTTGGCAATAGTTGACGTGCGAATACTAGTGCGAGAAACCCATAAGGAAAAAGGAATGTGTGTGTGCCAATCCTTACCAAAGTGTATCGTCCAACCACTTTGATAAGAATTTTACTTAGGGTTTTGTTATCTAGTTCAGCTTGGCCATTTTTTTGAGGATAATAAGGTGAATAAAAATTGAGTTGAATGTTGAAGGCATCAAAAATTTACGTAGGGTTTTTCTTGAATTTTTTTCTCTTATCAGTGATGAGGCGGTGAGGGACACCAAAGTGACAAATGATGTGATGGTTGATGAATTCACAAATTTTCTTAGATTTTATAGAAATAAGAGGTATGTATTCAAGCCATTTAGTGTAATATTTAGTAGCGGTAATAATCAATTGATGATGTTGGGAAGAATGAGGGTTGATCTCTCGACATGATCCAAACCCCATTGAGAGGAAAGGCCAAAGGTCTCGTGAGACCTATAAGGGATGACTAGGGGCATTTTGAATATTAGCTTATTGTTGACATTTCACACAATGCTTGACATAGTAACAACAATCATAGTTTAGGGTTGGTCAATAATAGCCAAGGTGAAGGATGCACTTAACAAAAACTAAGCCACTGAAGTGACCCCCACAAATTTCATCTTGAAATTCCTTAATGGTGTATAGAACTTCAGAACTTGTAAGGCATCATAAGAGGATACCATCAAAGACATGTTTATAGAGAAGAACACCCATGATGACATAGCAAGAGACACTTTTGAGAAAGGCTTGTTGTCCATTGTGAGTAAGATCTGGAGGTAGAATTGAAAGGGAGAGATAGTCGAAAATTGCTTATACTAAATTTTGCGTGAGTCAATTTCAATGTTTCCTATAAGGTTAACATCTAGGAATATATATGAAGGTGATTCAATCCTTTGTATTGCAACAAATATTTTTAAGTCGAGAGTGAAGCGAGATTGGAGAAGAAACATAGGCCATGGTGTCTACAAATTTATTAGTGGAAGCCGGGTAGTTCTAAGTTCATAATCGTCAAAGGTTCTCAAAAGCATGTCATAATTATGTTTATACTTTTGAAGTATATCATTACTGAAACTAGTACATATCATTAACTTGGTTCACAACCAATTGAGAGTCACTAAATATATTACTTGATTTAATGTCTAAGGCTATAGTGGTTTAAAGACATAACATCAGTTCTTCATATTCGATTATATTGTTAGTGCTTCATCTTGAATGCTCTTTTGGGGTGGTTGAGTCAGGTTTCAAATTCTTCTCTCCTTTCTCTCTCATTCTTCCTATATATTGTAAGAAGGGAATTTTTCTAAAGGTTGGACATTTTTGTTTTGCACCCTCCCTTCTTCTCTTTCTGAAAGTGGATTTGTGGAGCTCGAACCTCCCATTCAAACTGTAAATGCAATCTTGCCTCTTGGCCATTGTAATGGACTATATCAAATATTTGGAGTAATAGTATAAGTTTGTGGATGATTTCAACCCTCTCTTATGTTCATTGTATCTTCTGATCTCTCATTGCAATCTTGGTTATTTTTGCATGATGGTTGTATTACATTTTGATGGTTTGTTTTTAATGGAAAAGTAGGTGTTCAACATTCCTTTGGTGCATCACCCTTGTTAGTTTAGGTTTTATTTCTTCCATCTCGTTAACCTTTTCTCCTTGGCAAGTTAGAGTAGATTTTAAATTAGATCCTCTAGAATATGAACGTTTGCACTTGAGCAGAAGACTAAGAACCAACCTTCATCGGGAGAGCTCTCCCGATTCGTAAAATCCCACACTTTGGGAGAAGCTCCATGTTATGCAATCACTGCCGAGAGTCTAGACCCATCGAGTTGAATACATTGAGGGGTTTGTGATTATGCATTAATAGTTTTGGCATGCCTAGTGGGACCAAGAGGTCATTCCATAATCTTTGAAGGCATTTTTAAGAAGTTTAGACTTTGAAATTGCAAGTTTTCCAATTTCGACTTTTCACCTCTCAGTATGAACGCCATAATTGATTTTAAGGGGCTTAACTTGCTCAAAGTAAGTAAAAATTTCACCAGTTGATAGATCTAGGGCTAATCTCCAAAAGGGTATGTTTAGTTTTTTGAAATTTTAATTTTGAAATTTCAAATATTTTTGAATTTTAAGTTTTGGAGATATTTGAAGACTTACATTTTTGGGTTTTCAGGATCATTCCAAATAATTTTCAACCTATAAAATATCTAATACATAGGTCCATCAAGGTTTTCATTTTTATTCTGTCATGTTTGGTGTGTAACTTATCAAAATATTACCTTTAAAGGCTATTTTCCCAACACATCTAGTGACTCCGAAGAAATAGAATTTAGTGGTGTAGCAACACGGGTTTCCGTGTACATGAGAAGAATTCAAACTAGGCACGATACTCAAGAAGAGGGATTATTTTTCAACTTGCACTTGTCTCCCGAAAGAGCAAGAAGAGGAAAAAGAGCTCAAAGGTCTCCATCTCTTCCAAACAGAACTTTGTTAACACCTCCACTTGGTAGGCCTTTCCTTCAATCAACGAGAGTTCTCCTACCAATCAGGATGGCACAGCCCAATCCCTATGCAACTTCACAAGCGGTAGCCCACTCGCCCTAAATTCTCAAAATCCAGCCCAATTGTGGAATTGAAGAACGTCCCATATTTCACTAAATAGAACCGAACAACTCCAATTGAGCACATCTAGGGCATTGCAAAAGTTTGTGTAATTCATGAAATCAATGAAATGGATATTACAGTTAAGTTGTTGGATTCATCTTTTAAGGGAAAATATTTTCAATAGTTTAGGATCCTAAAAGAAGGGTCTATCCAAAATTGGGACCATTTGTGCACAACCCTCCACAATCAATTTAGGGAAAAGGGGGATAATCTGTCTTTATTGGAACAATTGACAACAATCAACAGGGTTCCTAATGAGTTGTTGATCAATTTCAACTTCATATTCCAGTGAACATGGGATAGGATTCCGGTAGATGTTAGACCAACAACCAAAGGAGCATTCCTCTACTTATTGAAGGCTATAAACACAGATATTGCAATGATGATCCAATCAATGGGAGGTATACCTTTTTCCATAGCATATAACATTGTTATCGGAGCTGAAAACTACTTGATTCAAGCTAGTAAGATAGCACCAAGGCCACTAGTCAAATGCTAGAATTGAATCCCATTCCACCCCTTAGAAATCAAAGCAATAGTGAGGTGTCAACTTCTTCAAGCACTTCAAAAGAGCTACAAGAGGTTATGAAATGATTACAAAACATAGGAAATGAGCTAGTGACTATAAAGAGACAACAAGCTCGAAGTCTAGACCATATCACCTCCAAATCAATTTCAATCGTTGCCCCCATTTCAGCAAAATAGACCACCAAATCAGCCGGAAATCAAAATAAGAACTAGGGACAACCTCGGGATTCCAGAAATTCCAACCATATGATCCAAATGCGGCTTCAACATCAAGAGCCTTGGTTCCAACATAGAACAACATGGCATAGGAGTACGACTGGTGTTACCCTTGCAATCTACCTCACAATCAATCAACGTGTTTCAATGGTGCACTAAACTAGGCCTTGATGGTACAAACCATTGGTGTGTCCTAAGAACCAAGTCAAGAAGGAAATCGATAGCATGAAACTCTGTAAAGAAGTGCCTCCATGGAAACCATGTTGGTCAATTGGAAAATAGAAGACTTCTGTGGAGTTAATCAAACTTCTTTTCTAGGAGTAAATACTAACACATGGTTAAAGAATAATAATGTAGAGGAGGGACAACAATCTAATAAATTTGTTTCTCAGCCCACTCCTACACAACAAGGAGTTAGTAGACCAAATGCAACCCTAAATGTGAAAAATCAGCCTAAGGCACCCAATGCAGGCGGTGCATGTGCATGTTTCAAAGACCGAAAAGGTTTGCACCAAGTAAAGGGAAACAAAAGGATAATTCATCCCCCTTCAACATCATTGATCAGATGAAGAAAACACATGTGAACATTTCCATGTGGGAGTCACTGGAAATCCTAGGACAACAAGATTTGTTGCAAGCTACAATGGCCAATTGGTCTACCTCAAATGGATCAAACCAAGGTTAGGAGAAATTTATCACTAATGCAATGCAAGGTGGTGGTCAAACAAGTAAAAATTTGAAGCCTCCACCATTCTATGTGTCATTGATTTTGGGAACCACTTAGTACATAACTGCATGATTGATTCGAGGTCAAGTAGCTCAGTGATGCCGAAACAAATAGTAGATCAATTGGGTCTAAAGTATGAGCCAATGCTGAAAGGAGTAGTGCAACTAGATGGGACAACAATAGGAATGGTTGGGGTCATCAAGGGTTTAAGCCTAACACTATGTGCTGTCCAAATGTCACAGTCTCATAAGATGTGTCTGTAATTGACCTCCCACCACTCTTTGCACTGTGTTTTTCAAGAGACTTCATTGCCAAAATTAGTGGATATCTATCACCATATTGATCACACATGCTATTCGAACAAGGTATGGAGCCAAGGAAATCATCAAGTCAGAACGAATTGTAAACTTTCACATTGAGCTTCATGTGACAAGTCCTATCAATGCAAATTACTCGAAACTTTCAATCAAGAGGAGTGTTCAACTAATCTAGAAACATGTACTAAGGTTAAGAGTATTTCAGATTTAACTCTATATGAATGGAAAGAAAAAAGGCATGCATTCGACCCATTTAAGGAAATGGAAGAATCTGAGTTGGGAGTCTATTGTTTTCATTAAGAGAATCAACCTCTTCCTAGCATCACCAAGCTAGAACACAAGAATGATAATGAATTATGGTAGTTATTATTTGATGACTCGAGGAGTCGACAAGGTGTAGGAGGATGAGCTATGCTCATTTCACCACAAGGCATGAAATACAACTCAACTTTTCATTTCTAGTTTGCTTTCTCAAACAACACAGCTAAGTATGAAGCCTTAAAAACTTTTAGCACGAAAGAGAAGCATTAAAAAGAACAAGTATTTTGTGGTAGTGATCTAATCATCAATCAAGTCGAAGGAAACATGTTGTAAAGAATGACCAACTCAAGAGCTACAAAAATAGGGTATGGGACCTAATTTAAGATTTTGAAGCATTCAACATTATGTCCATACCTAGGAAGAAGAATGAAGCTGTAGATAGGCTTTTAGCAGTTGGAGAAACATTTGATGTGGTTGATAGTATCAAAAGAGACAAAACACAACCACATGTCCATGTGATTGTAAGGCCAATAGTTCTAGATAATAACACAAGCTAACGGTGTTTGAGAACAATCAACAGATCGTTAATTTATTACAAGAAGAGGTTGAATTCTCAGCTAGGAATCAAGATAAATTAGAGCAAAGCAGACGGGGATCAAGTTGTGTAGCTTTGGACCAACATGATTCCCAAGGGTTTAGTAACATTGGAGTCTATATTCAATCCTAATGACTAGTTTCGTAAGGAGAAAGCCAACATATAGGTCACATGATAGGATTTAGAGCAAGTCTTGGTTGGAGAGGCAAAAACACTTCAAATTGGAAAAGTGACCATTGAAAAAAAAATGAGTTCACATAACTTTGCCAAGAGTTTTCAGATGTCTTCTCTTGGAGTTATGAAGATGTTCGAGGATTAAATCCGAAAGCTAGCAAAACATACCATATAACTGGATCCATATGTTGAAATCCATCACAAAGAAGCAAAGACTAGTCAACCCACACATTGATCCTCTAATGAAGAAAGAGATAAACAATCTAATAGAGGAAAGCATTATATTTCCAATCAAGCATTCAAGATGGGTTGCAAACTTGGTACCAGTTAGGAAGAAGAATGGGGAAATCAGGTTGTGCGTGGACTTCCAAGACCTGAACAGGGCATCTCTCAAAGACCATTACCCACTCCCTTCAATGGAACAAATCTTGCAAGTGGTATCGGCTTGAAAGATTCTCTCTCCTAGATGGATACTCAGGGTATAATCAGATAATGGTGAAAGAAGATGATCAGTTCAAAATGGCTTTCACCACTAAGTGGGGCACCTATGCCTATAGGAAGATGCCATTTGGATTGTTTAATGTTGGGCCACATTTCAAAGGGAAATAGATATGGCATTTAAGGGGTTGATAAAAAAAATAATACTCCAAAAATGTAATGGATCACCTTTTTCATCTGAGACAGGTATTTCAAAGATGTAGGAAATTTGGGGTATCATTAAATCCCAAAAATGCATATTCTTGATTCACAAAGGTAAGCTCCTAGGCCATATTGTGTCAAAGGAAGGATTGACAATCACCCCAGAAATATTTGAAGTAATTTGATCATTACCATTGCCAAGCAATAAGAAGTCTCTTTAGAGATTTCTAGGAAGGATCAATTTTGTTCATACATTTCTACCAAAATTTTCCACTCTTGTGAAGCCAATAACACTAATGTTGAAGTAGAGAATGGAATTTAGGTGGGCAGATGAGGGAAAAGAAATTTTTGAAGCCATTAAAGAAGCCATATCCCATGCTCCAACTCTTGTCAATCCAAACTTCTCTAAAGACTTCATGCTTTATGCCTTTGGTGATAGGGACATATTTTTTGCAATCCTAGTGCAACAAAACAAAGAGGGATTTGAACAACCAGTTTGCTTTTTCAGCCAAATTTTGAAGGACTATGAAGTGAGATACTTCATCATTGAAAATCATGTCCTTACAAAGTGATCGATAGTTTGAAGAAGTTCAAACACTTAATTTCAAATAACAAGATTCAATTGCTAGCTTCCCGTACATGAGTCAAGGATTTCCTTTTGAACAAATATCCGAACAAGAAACATGCAAGATGGATCACTCATGTCATGGAATATGAAATTGAAATTAAGGTCATTAAGGTGGTTCGTGGAAAGGGACTATGTGAATAGATAGCCTCGAGTCAACAAGTTGATGCAAGTAATGAAAATGGGGTTGTTTTGGTACTACAAGATGGTTAAGAAAAAGCAAATGATAATGTCCCTATCCCTTCTTGGACTCAAAACATGACACATTTCATACAAACATGCTTATGCCCCCTAGAAATGAGAAAAACAAAGAGGATATTCTTAAGATTACAAGCCATTCCATATGTGTTTGTTGATGGTGTTTTGTTCAAAAAGTTTATCAATGGTGTTTGACTGAGATGCATCAGAATAGATCAAATTGAGAGATTGTTAAATAATTTTCATGATGGAGAATTCGGAGATCATTTATCTCTGTGAGTAACAAATCTCAAGATAATGAAGGTGGGTTATTATTTTCCCATATTGTTCAATGACTTCTACACATGGATAAAAAAATGTAAGAAATGTGCATTCTTCATAGGCAAGGAAAGATTAGTAGCACTCCCATTGCACCCAATTTAAGTTGACAAGCCATTCATGTAATGGGGATTGGACTTCATTTAGGTCATGAATCGAAACTCAAGCCAAGTCCACAAGTGGATTCTCATAGCAATAGACTATTTCATCAACTGGACCGAGGCGGTAGCACTCAAAGAAGAAAACAAGTCTAGCATACTATAATTTTATGAAGGGATAATGACTAGGTTCGGAGTATCTTGCCCCTATCATATCAAGAAATGTATTGGTGTTCCTAGGTTCCAAAGTCACGCTGAATGGGTGTCAAGAATGGGATCTACTTGAGCACCTCTTAAAATTATTACCCATAGGGTAATGGACAGGAAGAGTCCACGAACAAGAATTTTCTAAGAATCATCAAAAGGACTTTAGATTAAAATAAAAGGACATGGCATACAAAGCTATGATGAGCATTATGGGATGATAGGATCACAATAAAGAGTTCAACAGGTAATTATCCCTACAAGTTAGTCTATGGGAAAGATGCATTGTTTCCTATATCATTAGAGCTATCTCGCATTGGATTTGGTGAAGCAACAATTGGAGTTATTCGAGTTCAAACCAATTGAGGCTAGGTCTCATGAAGCTCGATGGAATTAGAAGAAACAAAAGAACATTTAGTTAAAATGATGGGGAAGGATCAAGACTTTAGTCAAAAGATGGTTTGATAAGAAAGCAAGAGCAAGGACCTTTCAATAAGGGGACCTAGTTCTAAAGTGGGATGTAGATCGAGACAAAGCCAGGAAGGATTTCTAAATTTGATGCTATTTTGAGTGGCCCCTACATGGTCACAAGATGTAAAAGTAGCAATGCCTTCTAATTGTCTACATTGGATGGAGAGGAGCTTCCGATTCCGGTTAACATAATCTATCTCAAACATTGTTACTGAAAGGAAAGTTTCACCCTTGTAAATATTAGCCTAGGATTTTAATTCCTCTAAGTGCGTATGCACATTGTCTTGTTGTAGTGTAGGTTTCAATTTCCCTAAGTGCTTCGGCACAAGTTTTGTTGCTCCAAGGTTGTATCATTTTGCATTCAGTGTGCCTCCAAGTGAATGTGTTCCTACAGTCCATTTCTAGAAGTAGGTGAATGCTCCAGGTCAAGACAATTTTCTACTCTCAAAAATCTCATCTTCAAGATTTTCTTATGAAAATTGAGAGTACAAGCAAGCAGCGAGAACGGTTAAGAGCCAAAACGTTGTAGCGGTTGGTCACGAGGTTTCAAGAATAGGATCAGCACTAGGCTATCATTCATGACTCCACGACTAATGGATACTTAAAGGCACATGATCCCGCAAGTTTCCAAATTGTCCTCCAATTTTCCCCTTAGGTAAAATTGATCAAACAAGACCTTGCATAGGAGAAAAATAGAGAGTTTGGTTGAGTCGTGTGAGCTCACATTCGATCCCAAAATCAAGTTGCGGTGGGCTCAAAAATGGAGAATCAAGGTCAGAAAATGGGGCCAAACAATGTTAAAGGAGATCAGATCTCAAGAGGAAGAAAATGGAGAAAGGCTCAAATTTTTCGGACTTCATAAACAATTCATCTCGAAGAAAAGCAACGGAATTATGGAAGGTGCCACATGTCATCTTGCCACAATCTCAAAAAGTGAAAGTGAAAGAAAAAATAACCACGGAAGCCTCCATGTGTCTCATCAACACAACTTCAAAGGTAAAATACAAAGGCAATCCCCAAATGAGCACAGGCCCTCCACTTGTCTTGGGCACAACATAGTTGCTCCTAAATAGGTAGAAAAGGTAGAACACAAAGAGAGCAGAGTAGGCTCACAGACGATGCCAAGTTTCCAACCATCACAAATTCAAGAGTGAAAGGATGGTGTAAAATGTTAAGAATGCACAGGGCTTCCACATGGATCTTACACGTATAGACTCGAAAACCAAATCAGTTTGGAAAAGATTGGTAGTAGGTCGATTCAATGTAGGATAAATCATGAAGCCCACCAAGGATTTTAAATGCTCAGATATTTTAAAGTATTGTGAGAGCCCACATTAAACACCCAACCCCGACCTTCAGATGGCCATAAATTTTTTTTGGGAGCTTAGATTTTCACAAGAAAAGACTTTTTGGACAACTTACAGTCTCCTCTGTGTAATTACAATTGGATATATTTAAATTAGTGAGACGAAGTTTATTGAAATAAATAAATATTGTCCGCCATTTTTTAGGCTTTCAGGCTTCTCATCTACCATCATAATGAGGTATTTCTTGCCCAACAAGGAACACTAGTTGAGGCATGGGCTTTGCAATAAAACCCATCATTGATGTAGGTGAATTCAATGCTCTTTTGGGGTGGTTGAGTCATGTTTGAAATTATTCTCTACTTTCTCTCTCATTCTTCCTATATATGGTTAGGAGGGGCATTTTACTAAAGTTTGGAAATTTTTGGTTTGCATCTTCCTTCTTCTCTTTCTGAAAGTGGATTTGTGGAGCTCGAACCTCCCATTCAAACTGTAAATGCAATCTTGCCTCTTGGCCATTGTAATGGACTGTATCAAATATTTGGAGTAATAGTATAAGTATGTGGATGATTTCAACCCTCTCTTATGTTCATTTTATCTTCCTGATCTCTCATTGCAATCTTGGTTATTTTTGCATGATGGTTGTATTACATTTTTGATGGTTTGTGTTTAATGGAAAAAAAGGTGTTCAACATTCCTTTGGTGCATCACCCTTGTTAGTTTAGGTTTTATTTCTTACATCTCCTTAACCCTGTCTCCTTGGTAAGTTAGAGTAGGTTTTAGAGTAGATCCTCTGTAATATGAATGTGTGCACCTGAATAGAGGAATAGGAACTGGCCTTCATCTGGAGAGCTCTCCCGATTCGTAAAGTCCCACACTTTGGGAGAATCTCCATGTTATGCAATCACATTGAGAGTTTCAACCCACCGAGTTGAAGACATTTAGGGGTGTTGTGATTACACATCAACAGAAATATAACTATTTCTTCTTATTAAATATTTAACCTAAAGTATATTCCTAGGTTTGAATATTTAATAATAGAAATATAAATATTTCTTATTATTAAATTTTTAACCTATAATATAATGTTGACCCATATATAATTAAGGGATGGCCATCCCACTTAAGCATTATGTTCAAATGAAAAATTCTAAAAAAATTCAACAAACATTTCTCATCAGAACACCGTAGAGATACAAAAGATAGAAGATTGAATGATACACTATATAATTAAATGTAATAAAAACTCCATTTTGTGCCCTAGCTTCTATTTGTAAGATTTACCATCACTCTGCTAGTCGGATGAAGCTGGAATTGTGAATATAAATTCCAAACAAAAATCCTATCCGAATGGAGTTGATTTCATTACAAAACAAAGGTCAAAAAAGAATCTATAAAAATTTTGTTGTCACAAAAAGTAGAACCCTAACATTTGGCAATTCAAACCTGTACTTTTTGCTAACATGGGATCACCTCTCAAGCTATGGGATTTGAGGGCTTGAGGTAAACCTCTCAAGAAGGCTGACTTCCTCTTCTTTATTCTAACACTACACCACTCCTACTATAAGGGAGACTCATGTCTACACCTAATATAAAATTTCCAAGGACCAAACATAGAGAGACTACATGAAATAAGAAAAATTTATATACTAGAAATAGTGATAGCACAAAGTGAAGGGGTAGTCAATCACTTTCCTTACATGCAAAACACTAAAGGATATGGTCCTTCGAGGGGTGATCATGTACCACAGACCATATCACATTCAATGCATTATGGAGAAGATAGAAATTTGTATCATAGACCATAATGCATCATTTAACATTCCTTAAATAAGCACAACATGCCCAAACCATGCAATGAATAAAGAGTATGTCCAAATCTTGCAAGAAGAATGAGAGGAAAGAAAAATAAAAAAATGATGGAAGGATTAATAGATGAATAAAAAAATTGTTCCATTACTCCATGGAATTTTAAAAGTACATGTTATAGCAAGATGAGCCATGAAGACATTACGGTTTTAAGATGAAGGTTTGAAGCCTTAATAAATTCACAATATCACAAGTGAAGGAATGGTGCATAGGAGTGCATGGGAGGAGAAAAATGACTAACACCTTTTCAAATTAGCCCCTCCATAATATTTAGAGAAATGAGAGGGAGAGAGAGACAACTCAAATTTTCATTTCCAGCTACTTGTTAGGTGCCATAAATGTGGGAAAATAATGAAATGTGACCTCCAAAGCACTCCCATGGTGTCCCATAACTTGCATCGAGAGAGAATGATTTACCATGCTTATTAATTGTAATTTCAACCACTGAAATATCTATTTGAATTGGGATCATTCTCTCTGCAAAATTCAACTAGAAACTCCATCAATTCTTGAAATTCTAGATTGTTGTGCGTAGGCATCCGAGTCAAAATTCAAGGAGTCTTATTTTGCACAATTCCGCTAAGAAATAAAATATATATAGTTTCTGAGTGTACGTATCTCTTTTTGATTTTTCGCATCCTTCTACTCCACATGATGGTGTGTTTAAATAGGATGGAAATGACATTTTAATATTTCTCTTTCCCTAATATTTAATGAATAAATTAATGTTGCGGCATTTAAAAATTATGAGTGGGCCTTAACGATCATGCAACTTGCACATTTTGGGGTTTGAATGTTTCATTATTTGGATTGAAGTAGGCCATCTCGGCTAGCCCATCCGAGTTGACATCTCCCCTACATTATCAACTCCCCACTTAATACATTGTGTTGTGCCCATGTTAAGATGATGCCCTATCAATATTAGCATTGATGAACCGTTTATCGTGGACTCCATCGATTACATTGGGATTTTCATTACATTCCACAAACCAAATAGATCACTTCCACCCTCGCACCCACATTGTGATGCACCAAATGCCAAGTACTACCTTAGCTAGCTCAATGTTTTTAACTAACAATGCAGGGATCCAAATACAACTCAATCCCATGTTACATTTCCAAATGTAATGCGGGCTTGATGATTATATGGGGAACATGATTTTCCCTGGCCTGTGTCTCTCATATTGTTAATTCCAGCTTCAGCCACATTGAGTACCTCGACCCATGTTGGGCATACAAGGTGTTCCAATCCCATCATTTAGGCCCATATTTATTCCTAGGGACCATGTTAACCCCGCACTAGGCATGTTTCATCGAGCACACCCCTAGAATATGCTACTTTACAAGTGTTTTAGGAACACAAGGAAATTGTGGCCCAAGTTCCTCTGGGCCCGTGGTTCCTCAATGATGTGTTTTGGCTGCAATGGACCCATCTTGAACTCGGTTTCTTGGCTCGCTGACTTAGATCAATGAGAAAAATCTATTTTTCCCACTTCATTCTATTAATTTTTTGACCCATTCAACAATATCATCTTGTTTTTTAGTCTCGGGCTCGACCTCCATTTCGACGACTCACTCATAAAGCATCGATCTAAGTTATCATTCTTTCCTATGATGAACTACTCATGAGAGGTTGTGCCTAACCAATTTATGTGATGGTCCTGTGTCTCATGAGCCAATCTCCCTGAACTTGTAGCCCTCAAACTAAACTTGTAATTTTCTCCATTTGTTGCATCATTGATCATGCCCATCTAACATTGGTTTGGATCTTTATTACGTTCTCCTTGAGCCTTAACTTGAATTGGATCAATTCATTCGGATCTTGTTCGATTTCCCTCTATCCAAGTCCCTTGTAAATGCATTACCCTACGAAGTTTTTCCAAATATTTCACAAAAGAAAATTACTACATCCGTTCATGAGCTCAGACCAACAACATCCACCTGTTAGATTTGTTTAATGTGTTTTCAGTGTTACCTCGACCTTGATGACGGATAGGTTGGCCTATTAAATACATAGCTCGACTCAATAACAACCCAAAATCCCGAAAGTTGCTCGGCCATGCAATGGGGAAGCAATAATATCTTGCCATGCCCAATGCATCTTGCTATCATCCGTGGGCCAACTCAATATACCGATGAGGAGCTCACCAAAATTAGGAACTCGTCGTTTCTCTTTATAAGCTTATCAATCTCAATGGGGAAATTGAATTACTTAGCTCCTTTTTATAAGTTCGGTACCCAAGCAGCTCAATCCACCACTATGAGTAGCTTGGCATTGTGCAATGCAACCTATGGTGCATAACTATTCATATCTTGGTCAATCATACAAAACCATCTCAATGTAGCTTCATCTCACTAGCTCGGTACTATGCAATGCAACCTATTGTGCATAGCTATTCATATATCACTCAATCATACAAAACCATCTCAATGTAGGTTCAACTCACTAGCTCGTTAAATAGCTTGGTACCTGTAAGATCTCAATAAACAACACGGCCCGCCGAGATGGGATCCATCTTAACCACCACCTCGGAAAGCTAGTCAAGACCCGTAACAAATTTTTCTTTCTACCTCCAACTTCTTTTCAACCATTTGAATTTTTCCCAATGCCACAGGATTTTCGAAGGATATCGGAGAATTTCGAGGCCAAAAACATCAAATCTTTCCTTTTTATTGCAGGGGCGCACTTTGGATTTTCCATCTTGAATAAAATTCTAAACTCCATGAAGATCAAGAAGAGGAAAATTTCCTCTTTTGAGTTTGAAACCTTCCCAAATACCTTGGTATCACCTTAAAACACCGAGATCCGCCTTTATGCTCCAGTTGACCTGTGAAATCCCTTGATAGTGCTTGCACGCAAGGCATCCTTGTTTTCTATTTTCAACTTTGAGGTGAAAATGGATAACAATTATGGTGACTTGTGGGGCCATCTACCTACTAGATGAAGTATATCGATACTTATTACTATCCATTGAGCATGGAGTCTGCATGATCAACATGAAATGATATAAATTATAAAAACCATGACCTAGGAAGTGGTTCGAGATGTTTTCAAAGCTACCACTGCCGCTTGAATTTTCCTATCTCCTGTAAGAAATTATAAAATTTGATTTATGATAGAGGAAAATTTTCTTCACCCTCGCTTTTCCCCTCTTTCCTACAGGTAAGACTTACTAAGTTGAAGGTTCATATCTCTCATAAATTGATTTCTTACAAATATTTAAAGCACAACAATTGGTGATTTCTTGACAAGTCATGAAACACCATAAAATGGGAGCACAAGCTTATTTTGATCCATATTGAGTCACTTATAAACTAGCCCATTTTCCTTTTGATGGCTACCCAAGACATAGCTAAGGGATTAAATTATTGGGCACAAGAGAGGCACTAAGAATTTACAATTTGTTACAAAACCATGAGCTACCCCAAGAATGATACTAGAAACCTCCTCTTAATCTGATTTTAATTTTTATACATTTGGATTCATTTGGAGATGGAAAATGTTACTTAAACCTCTTAGTCTCTTACTACAATTTTCTCTTTTTAAAGCATGGTGAAATATACAAAGCGTGCACTAGAAGCAATAAAACATGTGCCCAACATACTTAGTGATATGAAAAATAATCTAACAACAATGCAATGTGAACAAACACGTGGAGGAATCAAAAGTTCCACTCTTACTCCTACACTAACTAGATAGATGAGAAACTTCAAACAAACACAACTACGGCAAGATCTCAATACTCAATAATGACCCTCCTCTGAAGCCAACAATCTTACAACTCATCTAATGTAATCGAGGTTTTGAGATCTACCGCTTCTCCGATGCTCTATCGAATCCCTCATGTCCATGACATCTCCAAGCTTGAGCTAGGGAAGTCTCTTGACCGGTGAGTTATAATAATACTAACCACCAAACCATCACGTTGAAGATCCCTATATTAGTAAAATACGTTTCACCAATAAGTTTTATGCTTTCTAGGATGAATCAAATCGAAGGTAAATGGCTAAGGAAGAATACTTTTGAGGCAAAGGTGGAAGGTAGAATGTGTGCCTTGTTAATGTTATCCAAGTTGATTGTATATAACTCCCGTTAACCAAAATAATCTTCCTCTTATTTTCAGTTAACTTACTCCCTTTTTGTGCCTCAGTATAAATTTCACAAATTTTAGTTACTCAAAGACAGATAGATAATTTCTTCCCCTTTCTAGAAAGGTAAAGAGCTCTTTCTAACTCCTTGTATTTTTTTAGTTATGGCTCGGTGGAGTTAGAAGTGAAAATTTTCCCAAGGCGGACCTCTGGGGATTGGGAGAGATGTTTGCCAAGGAATCTTGAATTGGCAGGGAATAAGAGGAAAAAGTGAAAATTTTCCCTTTTGTCAAAAAGGTGAAAATTAAGTGCTGAGCTGGCACATCAAAAAGCTAATGCGAGGCGGTAGACCTTCGGAGGCAAATGAGTTTTTTTGAATTTTTGTCAAAAAGTGTAAAATCCAAAAAGAGGAGCCCCTGCCTCCGCCGACCCTAATGGACACCACGTCATTAGAGGATTACAGGAGAAAAGTTTAAAATTTTCCCGAGCTATTTTTTTAACGAAAACGTTAAGGAAAAACTCATAAGGCCATATCTTTTGATCCAAAGCTCCATTTTTGACATTCTTGGTACCAATGGAAATATCTAAAGATTTTATTCATCATGGAGTCTTCGATTTTTATTTTGGTGAAGATTTGGGCGAGAAATTTACAAAATGTGTTTCGCATGGAAAAGACAAAAAACCAGTTCTAACCACAAGATTTACTAAAGTATGGGCCATTTTATTTGGTCCTCGTCTCGTGAAGTAGATACATGGAATTATGAGATTTTGCATCGAGCCCATCAATAGAGGAATAATTAAAACACATTTTGAAAATTGGTTGGAGTAGATCCTGTGTTTTTCCTCTCTTCTCGCGTTTTTCCTATAAAATGTAAATAGAGGCACATTTTCAAAGTTAGTTAGTGGTTGTTCATTTTTCTTCTCTACCTCCCCCTTCTTTTCTTCCCCAGGGTCAAAATGGAGTTTGAATCTCCTCCCTTTCTCTCTAAATGGCATTTTTCACCTCTTGCTCATGTAAGATGCTCTATGCAAATTTCTGAAGCAATAAAACTCGTTTTTGTGATGCATTTGTCCATCCTTTGTTTGTTTTCATTGCATCCTCTTGCCTCTCATCTTTCTAGAGTATTCTGTTCATGTTTTGGATGTTAATTTGCAAATCTGGGAGCTTTGTTCATGGGGTTTTGGAACTTTTTCTGTGTGAATCTGATCTATGGTCTATGATGTTGTTGTTCATCCTTTCGATTGCGCACCTCTCTTTGTTCCATGGAAATTTAGTAGATGATCAACACTTTCCTTCTCTCGGTGCATCACCGTTTTAGTGTTGTATCTATTTTTTTCTTGTTTTATTTCTCTCCTTGTCTCCTTGGAAGTTATATTAGGATTAGATTAGCTTTCCTACACCGTAATAACTTGTGGCAGGTATTTTAGGAAGAGGAACCAACCTTATTTGAAGATCTTTCCCACTTTTGCAAGGTCCCACACCTTGGAGAAATTTCAATGTTATACAATCACACCATATGATTCTGCGTTAGAAAAGTAGATCCATAACTCATTTGGGGGTGCTGTATTTTCGCACTAACATTTTTTTCACGCCCGATGGGAGACTGGGCTTAGATATTTCATCTTCTCTTAGTGTCTCAAGAAAAACAACAAAACTTACACTATCGTGTACCAATAACACTTTTGGCACAACTGGTGGGACCTAAGAGGTCTTCACTTCATTGCAAGAATATTAATTTGCACTTGTTGTAAATATCCAACTTATGAGAAGCTTTAAATTGCACATCTGGTGACTCCATTTAGTAAACAACTCATTCTCTGAGTTATAGACCCATTTTCCATTCACTTCCATTCATCCTTCTTTCCATATTCTTTCATTCCTTCCATTCGATGAATTTTTGCAATCATGACTTCATTTCCACCATGGAATTCACATCTACAGTAGTAACAACACATTCTAACTCCAATAAGCTTTACAACTCCTTCAAATCAGCATTTTGAGCAAATTTGAAATCAGCAGGTCTACCCCTATGAGCAGCAGTGCCAAAATCAGTTTGGCTATGGAGTTTTCCAAGAGCAGGGGTATGCAAACCATGAAGATAATCAAATGCAAGATGCTGGTCTGTTGGAGAAGATTCAAAAAATGGAGATTGGTATGGTGCATTCAAGAGCTATAGCTCAAATGATGGCCTTCAGAATTGGTTGTAGGGCACCTTGTCCATGGGAAGGCCCTTTTCCAAGACACTACAACCCTCAGGAGAAGTTGGACTTCATGATTGAGATGTTGCCCCAACTTGCACAATGGACTAAAGAGATAGAGGCCTATGAATTTGGTGCCAGGAAGCCTTGTCAATGGGTAAATCCTACACCATTATCTGGTAATTTTCTCTCTACTCCTCAAGCAACACCATCTCAATTTGAGATTCAATTTCAAAGGTTTCCATTGAATGTTTCCCAAGTGTGAAATCCATTTCTCCATCCCCTAGTCTTCCATCCCATCTCAGTTTTTCTGCCCTCTTCTCTTCCAAATCCAAATCCCCTCCACAAGAGAAAAAATAAATACCTTCCACTCCAAGGAAACAAGAAGTTTCATCTCTTCCACCACCATAAAAAAATGAAAAAATGGTTGAATCCCAACCCACTCCTTCTCTTGCCTTCCCAATTCCATGTGGAGAAGAAGAAATTTTAAAAATCAGTCATGAAGGAAAGCAAGAAGAAGAATTGAAATAAGAAGAAATGTTTAAAAGATTAGCGACCTTAGCTCTTAGGTTTGGGATAATAGATATTCCTTTGTTTGTCAAGCCTTTAGAGGAGAAGAAAGTTGAAGAGCCAGTGGTGGCTAAGACTCAATTTATGGCAGAGAAAGAACAAGAAAAGGAAGAAGAAAAACATCGGTCATTTTACTCGAGAATGTAGTGTCCATGTTACAACTTTAAGTGAAGATAATTTTGATCCAATTCAAACTTCCCAATCAACTAAGGAGAAAAAAAATCTTCTCCAAATCCAAAAGAAGAGGAGCACATTCCACCTATGGTGGAGAAAAATGCAGATCCAAAGACTTTGAGCATGAAACAGGATATAGAATAACCTTCAGTTCTTCCTTCTACTTCATCTCCCTCGAGTTCTAGTGCTGAAGAAGAGTTTGATATTTCAAACTCAATGATTGAGGATGAGAGAAAACATGGTGAACAAGTTGATGGTCAAAAAGACACCATGGAAGAGGTTGAACATTTGCAGCAGGACAACAATGAAGTAGAGTACTTTTCTGATTTGGAGGACTATTTTGATGGAGAAGAACCAGTTGAGTTTCTATTGTTTTCTCCTTCATCATCCACCTTTCAAGCATGTGAACTTGCTGTCATGGAGGAGAGTATTCAATTGCAATAGCCTACATTTTACAACAACTCTTTGGAATCAAGTTTGGAAGGTTTAAACCTTCCATGTTCTCATCAGGAGGAAGAAGGGAAAGAGCAAAAGAATTCCATCATTCCTTCCACATTATCCACCCAAGGAGGTCTATAAGAAGAATCCATTTTTTGAGGTAGAAACAAGAGGAATGGGCATATCAAGTGGATTAGACCTTTCCCAATCAGATATTTGGCTTCATTGGAGCTAAAGGAGCAGCCACAACTAGTCATGTCCATTTCAGGGCATGAGGATGATATGAAAAGCACCAAGGATCAGTTGCCATACCTCTTCAATCTAAATGCAAATAACATAAAAGAGGTATTTGATTTATCTCCAGTTTGTACTTTGGTTATTTGGGTGGAGGACTAGATTTTTGTTATTTTTTCACTCATCCAACCAGCCATGTTCATGCAAAGCATTGCATGGCTCTGCAATTTTGAGGAAGGAAGCTATTTATCCCTTCCAGTTGTAGGTTTTGTTTGAGTTCCCTTTGCTCTTGGTTAGAGTAGTGTAGGTAGGTTTTTTCAGAAGAAGAAGTGCTTTTACACACTCTGCATGTTCCATTTGGAGCATGTATGATTTTCAGTTTGTATATAGTTTTTGGTGTTGTTGTATTGCTCTTGCATAGTCCATTTCAGTTAGCTTTTGGTGAAGATCAACTCCAATTTTTAGTGGGTTCCCAAGTGATTTAGAGGTCATATTTTTAGAGTTAGATCGAGAATTGGTTATCAGGCTTGACTCCATGCCCAATGGATGCAACTAAGGCCACTGATCGTTCATCTAGCAAGCAAATGACCCCTATGAGTCACCAAAGTTGTTAACCAAAATAAGCTCCCTCTTATTTTGGGTTAAATTACTCCCTTTTTGTGCCTTGGTAAAAATTTCAAAAATTTTAGGAACTCAAGGATTTCTAGAAAATACTCCATCAGATAGAAAATTTCTTCCCCTTTCCAGAAAGGTAAAGAGCTCTTTCTGACTCCTTGTATTTTTTTGAGTTACGGCTCGACGAGTTAGAAAGGAAAATTTTTCCAAGGTGGACTTGCGGGGCTTGGGAGAGATATTTTCTAAGGAATCTCAGACAGTTAGGGAATCGGAAGAAAAAGTGAAAAATTTCCCTTTTGTCAAAAAGGTGAAAATTAAGTGCTGAGTTGGCACATCAAAAATCTAATGCGGGGCGGAGGACCTTGAGAGGCAAATGAGATTTTTGACTTTTTGTCAAAAAGTGTAAAATGGAAAAAAGGATCCCCTACCTCTGTCGACCCCAATGGATACTACGTCATCGAGAGGATTTTGGGTGAAAAGTTCAAAATTTGTTCGAGCTGTTTTTTTTGCCGAAAACATTAAGGAAAAACTCAGAAGGCCATATCTTTTGATCTAGAGCTCCATTTTTTATGTTCTTGGTACCAATGTAAAAATATGAAGATTATCTTCATCATGGAGTCTTCAATTTTGGATTTTGGTGAAGATTTGGGGGAGAAATTTACAAAACACATTTTGCCATGGAAAAGACAAAAAAACTAGTTCCAACCACTAGATTTAATGAAGTATGGGTCATTTTCTTTGGTCTGCGAAAGTAGATACATGGAATTATGAGCTTTTGCATCGAGCCCATCAATAGAGGAAGAATTAAAACACATTTTGAAAAGTGGTTGGAGCAGATCCCATGTTTTCCTCTCTTCTCGCGTTTTTTCTATAAAATGTAAAAGAGGCACATTTTCAAATTTATTTAGTGGTTGTTCATTTTTCTTCTCTGCCTCCCCCTTATTTTCTTCCCTAGGGTTTAAATGGAGTTTAAATCTCCTCCTCAGCTCTAAAAATGGTGTTTTTTTCCTCTTGCTCATGTATGATGGTCTGTGTAAATATTTGAAGCAATAAAACTCATTTTTGTGATGCATTTGTCCATCCTTTGCTTGTTTTCATTGCATCGTCTTGCGTCTCATTGATCTCGGGTATTACTGCATGTTTTGGATGTTCATTTATAGATCTGGGAGTTATGTTCATGGAGTTTTGAACATTTTCTGTGTGAATCTGTTCTATGGTCTATGATGTTGTTGTCCATCCTTTCCATTGTGCACCTCTCTTTGTTCCATGGTAGTTTAGTAGATGATCAACACTTTCCTTCTCTGGTGTATCACTGTTTTAGTGTAGGATCTATTTTTTTCTTGTTTTCTTTCTCTCCTTGTCTCCTTGGAAGTTAGATTAGGATTAGATTAGCTTTCCTACACTGGAATAGCTTGTGGCAAGTAGTTTAGGAAGAGGAACCATCCTTCTCTGGAGAGATTTCCCACTTTTGCAAGGTCCCACACCTTGGGGAAAGTTCAATGTTATGCAATCACACCAAGATGATTCTACCTTAGAAAAGTAGATCCATAACTCATTTAGGGGTGCTGTGATTTAGCACTAACAACTCCTTTTGTCTAAGAAAGACTACTGTAGATGTAAAACAAGACCATAAAAGAGTATTAAATATCATATGATAGTGGAAACAAGTAAGTAATGGCTAGATCCGGGAATTGTGGTGCTTCCTAGAGAGGTTGTTAATCCACTATTTAATAACAATTCAATGTGAATAAGAAACTAAAATAAATAAGTCCTATTGCAATGTAATGATTTAGGTTTCTCATACACACAATACACTAGATTTTATGCTATATATCAAAATAACACTAAATCTAATTAGAACCGGGGTTTTTTCAGGTCAAAGAATTCTCACAAATGTCCGCAAGGATTTGGGTCTGATTTGTCAAGGTCTGGTTAGTTTTGGGTGAGTGGGAAGCTTTCGGTATAAGAATATGAAATGACATATAGAGCGATATTAATCTGATCACCGAAGCCGGTATGCGGATTAAACCGAAGCGACGATATGGTAAACTAGTGTCCATAGGGGAAATTGGAAATAAATTAATATATATTTTTGGATTCTCTATGATTACGAAAGAGTGAGGATGGTGTGGTTAGGTTCGTAATATAACCGAGAAGACTCGGGAATACGAGAGGAGAGGCCACAAAGGGTGAAATGGCTTTAATCGGTTGGGTTTGTGGATTAGTGAGAAGATGGAGATATCCGGATAACGGTAGAAACCGAAAATACGAAGGAAGAAAAGAGATTTGTAATAAAGGAAGTATAAATTATTAAGATCACGTTACTTACTTGTTTCTCTAAATATCTCATTGTTGGATGAAGGTTGGTGATTGATGGGTGATGTTGTAGCTAGTTCGATTGCCATAGCGATCTGACCTATGTTGGTTGAATCTTGCTCTCTAGCGATGTGTAGACGTTGTTTGGATGAAGCAATGAATCTGATATATTCGGTTGATTGTAATAGCAATATCAAAACTTGAAATGACCAACCTCAGTAAAATTTTGTAAAGTTCTATATAAAGGAACCGATGGCGGTTTAGGTAGGCGACATTAGCCAAGGAAAAGCGGTGTCGGTTAGGGTGAAATAGACCTATTTACCAAAAATAGGTAGATCTTCCTAGATTTTTAATGCTTTCCTTGTTGGGTCCACTTAGGGAATTATATTTCACATGAGAGAAGGTAGGAATAACTTAGGATAGGTCTTGTTAGGTTTAGGAAGAAGTCTTACTTAGTTAGGTCAAGTTAGTAACTCAACATTGTGAGTAATGACTCGGTGTTAGAGTTGATGACTCGATCACTATTAGTGTAGGTTATTATTTATCCTTTTATTTATTTATTATGATAATGCTTACACTTGTGTTATCCCTACACTTGTTGGGTTATCTTGCATAGGTGTACTAGTTGTGTGGAGTTAGCTTACTACTTGTGTTGAGTTAGCTTCTCGGTTATGTGCAATTAACTTATGAATCTTTTGGATTTAACTTAACTACCATGTCGGTTAGTGGGAGTTCTTCACCACTAACTTAGGTAGTATTTGTACTTCCCTCCTATATGTACATCTTTCTTATTGAGTAATTCAAGTCATTGTGATGTAATGTATTAAGCATTATGGATTATGTTGGATTTCCATATATGGTATTTTACCTCTTTTGTTTTGCAAATCTAATGTGGTGTGATATTATCATCATAGATTGTGTCTTGGAACAATATTATTATCATTCCTTTCATGGTATCAGAGTGGTAGATGATGTAGACATCCATCTGTAAGTTTTTATTTACAATCAAGGTTTTATTATATTCATGTATTTGGAAATTTTTAGTAATTTTTTTCAGCATGCATTTTTATGCAAAACAGAGAATGCCATTGGATTTGTAAGGTGCCAAAACCCTAGAATCAACTATAAACTTGACCATGTTTTGAGATAGTCAAATCTAGACATTTTAATGGGTTTTTTGGCACATTTCTCAAAAATCTATACAATTATGTACAAACATATTTTTGACTCAAAAATTATATCAGATTTTTGGGTTTCTCTCTATTTTTTGATATAGGTGCCAAAAAAAATATCAATGCACTTTTGGGTGCATTATTTTATCCACTTGGATATAAGTGTCTACCTTCTAGATGCATGCTTTTACCCTCTCGATATTTCTATTTTAGATGCGATATTTTATCCACTTTGGACACGAGTTGTACACTCTCGGTTCATTCTTTTATCCACTGGATATAAGCATGTACCTTCCAAATACATTCTTTTAGCCTCTGGATATATTTCTTTTTGGATGCGATCTTTTATCAAGTAGACACAAATATGTACCCTTTGGGTGCATTCTTTTATCCATTGGATATGTATGTGTACCCTCCAAATTTAATGATTTACCCTCTCGACATTTAAGTTTTGGGCACATGATTTTATCCTTTGTGTGCAAGCGCATATCATGTGGATGCACTCTTTTACCCTTTTGACATTTGGGTATCACGTGTACCTTTTAAAAAAAAATCAGCACTAAAATATTATTTTAATAGCAAAACATTCTAGAGCTCATAACTTTTGATCCGTAGCTCAGATTAAGGTGATCGTTGTTTTAAAATTGTGTATTTTTGGCAATCTACACATTGGTTACATTTTTAAACACATATTTCAAATATAAAAGATACTTTTACTTATTGTAATATTTCATGCACTCAATTATAAATTGCCAAATTTGGGAGGGTGTTGTAATCACTTGTGGAAGCAATTTCCATTGACTCCAACGTCCTAAACTTTTGAGTGTTGCATTCTTGTATCTATGGGTGTATACATTTATATCTCTCTTATTTGTTCAGATATTTTGGATCTTTATTTTCGACACTTTTTTGGCATGTTGACAGTCTCTCTTGTGGGGAGCTATGAACTTGTGAATCCTAGTGTTAGTTTATGAGTGTTCGAGTAGTTAGTATTGGCTACTCATAAAGATGTGTGATATCACTCTACTCATTCGAGTGGTATGGGAGGGTGTGGTGTTGATATTGATTCTTTGGGTTTCATGTCCTTACCTTGTTAGCTTTGATTTTCTTTGATCATGGCACTCTTATTTATTTGGATATCGTGTCCTTTCCTTGTTTCCTTGGTTGTTGTTCATTTGTAGCAATTACTCTTGATTCTTCGATTTTGTGTCCTTGCTTTATTACCTTGGCTTTTCTTGGATTGTGGCACTCCTATTTATTTGGATCTCATGTCCTTGCCTTGTTCCTTGGTTGTTATTGGATTGTGGCACACCTATTTGTAGTAGTTAATCAAATTATGTTTGGTGTTTTTTTGCATTTTCGACATCACTCCATTGATAATCTTCTTGCATGCAAATATTATGGTGAAGCACACTATTAGTTGTTTTTTGAGTTCTATGATCGAGCGATGGATTTAGACCATAGTGCACACGACACTTCTTCAACATTATACGAGTTTTTAGAGCCTAGCTTATGAGGATATCTTGTAGTGGTATTTTTCTCTCTAATTTGTTATTACTAATTTTTGGCACCTTGTGGTGTCTAATTTTCCCAGTTATTGTACGTGGGTACCTCATTAGGCCATGTTGCTAGGACCCATGTTCCTTTTCACCCACCTAAGCTATGTTTACGGGAGTGTGTGTTACTTTAGGTTATTATTTATACTTTTATTTATTTATTAGGGTAATTCTTACACTTGTGTTAGCCCTACACTTGTTGGGTTAGCTTGCTTAGGTGTACTAATTGTGTGGAGTTAGCTTACTAGTTGTGTTGAGTTAGCTTCTCGCTTATTTGGAGTTAGCTTATTAGTCTTTTGGAGTTAACTTAACTACCAGTATCGATTAGTGGGAGTTCTTCACCACTAATTTAGGTAGTAGTTGTACTTCCCTCTTGTTATATGTACATCTTTATTATTGAGTAATTCAAGTCATTGTATTGTAATGTATTGAGAATTATGGATTATTATGGATTTCCATATATGGTATTTTATTTCTTCTATTTTGAAAATCTAATGTGATGTGATATTATCATTTGAGATCGCAGTTTGGAACAATCTTCTTATCATTCATTTCATTCACTACGAGTTAAATTCCCTGGAATGGGTCAAGGTGAGGTGTCATGATGAGGTTGAGGTGTGAGGGTAAAATTCATTTAATTAATAATGTCAAAGTCAATATTAATATGGGGTAAAGGGGTCGTGTTTATTTAAATTAATTACATTAATTAATTGAATGGGGACCAAAGAGAATGTGACCCAAATTTGGTGTCTATATTTTCCCTTTTATCATATAGCTTGTGTTGGTAAGCGACGTTGACAAAAAAATAAATTTAGTGCCCGGGTATGAGTTGAGGTTAGGTTTCCCCAGAATGGATGCGGGTTATCCCCCTCAAACCACAAACCAAGGAGGTGTGAAATGAAGTCAGTGAGTGGTTTGATAAATAGGTAAATTAGAAAAGTAAGAGTAGGTGGGTTGCGGTAAGGGTAATGTCGGATGAGGTAATAGGTAATTACAGTCAAATGCACAAACATGTATAGATTACGATAAGGTAGCGAGGCAAGAGCTTGTAAACCTTACATTGTTAAAGGTCGATAGGTTTATCCAAATAAGGTTGAAGTTGTTCAGGCATCCAAGGTATAGAATATGGTCTTGAAACACCACTAGGCTAGGTATAGGAATGAGAAATATGTTTTGCTCTTGGGCACCAAAGGTATGGTTAGGATAAATGACATGACATTAGGCAAGTTAAGGTCATTAGTTTTAAAAAACCAAGTATCACATCACAAGGTATAGTGAGTACAAGAATTCGAGTGTCACAAAAGGTGAGTGTCAGTTGGGTGATTTAGGTAAGGCCGTAGGTAAGGCCATGTGAGGGGCACAAAGATGCCCAAAATGATGGTGAATTTTTGTGAGAGGTAATAATGTCATGAGGGATATGTTTAAGGTCGAGGGTCAACTTTGGGTTAGGTGGAAAAAGTTTGGGAAAGGAAATGTGGTGAAATTTGGTGCAAGTCAAAAAGGCTAATCGACATCGGTTATCATCTACCGATGGAAATCGAACACGGTGCACTAGGAAAAACACTGATTTTGGTCATGGTTAAATGACGTCGGTCATGGTTTGGTTAGGCATAGCCATGGTTTAGTCGAGCTAAGGCATGGTGGACTCTAGGTAATTTCAAAGTTCTTGCTCTTATGGAAATAATGTGTTGTATGTATGTTGTGTTGAAATTTCATGGTAATTGATATCATGGAAATATGAAATGATTTAATTATAATATGGTTGTGGTGATAAAATGGTAGGTATGTATGGTTTTCTGAAATATTAATTTCCACATTTTTGTGTAAATGGAAACTAAGTAGGGTATAATGTGAATGTAAAGGGGAAAAGCATTAGGGGTAAAAAGGTTTAGAAGGGGGAAAAGGTGGATAAGGTTAAAAGATGGAGAAGACTAAAAGGTGATCAAACTAACCTCCAAGGGCCCTATGTCCTCGGAGTTCTACCTACATATCCCTAAGGGAAATGAGCTTGAGGCCAATGAAGTTCTCCCATAAGCTAGGGAAGAATATGATAATGGAGATGAATGTGTTAGTAGGTTTTAGGCATGGTTGAGTTTAGATTTAATAAGCCTAGGTGATTTTGGTGAGAGAGGAATTCCCAGAATGTAGGTGTTGAAGGTTTAGTCCTATGGAGTATAATAAATAAGTAATCACGAGGTGAACGGTAACATGAGACAAAAAAGTTTCCTAATTGGTAAGAACCATGATGAGTCTATCATACCAAAGATTGGATTATGAACATAAGACCCTAAAGGCGTTGCATGATTGAGTGTTCAAAAGGTGAATAAATTCAAATGATCACGAAATGTCACATTTGTCGTACATACCTTGAGTAGGTAGAAGATTAGAAAGGAAATATGGTGAGGTGAAAGGGGTTGTTTTAGCATAACCTTTATGTGAGATGACATGCCTCTCTTTGCAAGATACACAAGACTAGAATAAACAATTCCATGATGAAATTTTATTTTTTTTTCTTTTTGATTTTTTTTTATAGATTGATTGATAGGGGATGTATATGTGGGATGAATATAATATTTCCTTGATGTATTCATGAAGTTGATTGATGTGGGAAGCTTGAAATAGTTTTATTTTAGTTTTTACAAAAATAGTCTTCGTTACGTGATAGACTATGTACAATGGGGCTAGGCTTTTATAGCTTTCCTTCAAGGGAGCAGTCTATTTATAATAGTAAGATGGAAATATAGATGCCTTCTTGGGGTGAATCATCTATTGACATGAAGGTTGACTTAAGTAGTTTGAATTTTGAAATCCCATATATTACTTTTGAATTTTTTTGAGGCCGGTAATTCATGGAAAAGACTATAGAGGAGTATAAGATTCCTATTTTGAAGGAAAAACCATAGCACACAAAGGGTAGCTATGTAAGAGGTGTTTTAAGTTACGGATGATGATGGGATTCTATCCTGGAAAGGACAAAAGTATCCATGAGAATCATGCTATGCGTAGATCCGTGGTACTCATATTGAAGATAAGGCGTAAAGGTGGTGGGTAATCACATGATTCTTGTTTAGTCATTGATCCTTAAAATAGGTAAGTGGAAGGTTAATACTTCTCAACAGATGAGCATTTAATAGATAGAAGGTTATATAGGACTTGATTCAACAATAGAATGGTCAAAGATGTAAGAAATTTAGGGCCTCATGTTAAGGTTTACCTTCGAGTGAAGATAAATGATAAACACCTAATCCATAGGCATGAGTAATGATATACAGATCCACAAAAATTATGAGCAAACTTTCCCCATTTACTTTTCTCCAATTTTGTTACATGTTTATTTTCCTTCACGACGAGGTCTCTGAGCTCAAGGTTCATTCTTGGAAATGTTTATCGCAGGCACATTTGATACATTTTTGGTACATTTTAAGGTGAATAAGAGAATTTAGATGATGTTCGTCTAATAACTCAATTTGTGCCATATGGTCCTAGAGAAAATCATCATCGGTGACCATATATTTTAGTGAGATATGAAGATACGCAATTTGGAGTTTGAGAGTTAAGACAACCTCGATCTTTGTAGACTAAAGAGAAAGGTGTGGCAGTAGTTGAGGTACGAATACTAGTGCGATAAACCCATAAGGAAAAAGGAATGTATGTATGCCAATCCTTACTAGTGTCATCAACCACTTTCATAAGAATTTATTTAAGGTTTTTTTATTCAATTCAGCTTGGCCATTTGTTTAAGGATAATAAGGTGAATAAAAAATGAGTTGAATGTTGAAGGCATCAAACGTTTTCCGTAGGTTGTTTTTTTGAATTGTTTTTGTTATCGATGATGAGGTGGTGAGGGACACTAGGGAAAAAAATGATGTGATGGTTCAATGACTTCATATATTTTCTTAGATTTTATAGAAATAAGAGGTATGTATTCAAGCCATTTAGTGTAATATTTGGTAGTGGAAATAATCCATTGATGATGTTGGGAAGAATGAGGGTTGATCTCTCTGACAAGATCCAAACCCCATTGAGAGAAAGACCAAAGGACTCGTGAGACATATAAGGAATGACTAGGGGTTTCTTGAAGATTAGCTTATTGTTGACACTTCAAACAATGCTTTACATAGTCACAACAATAACATTTAGGGTTGGCCAGTAATATCTAAGGTGAAGGATGCACTTAGCAACAATTAAGCCAATTTTGAAATGACCCCAACAAAATTTGTCGTTAAATTCCTTGATGGTGTATGGAACTTCAAAACTTGTAAGGAATCATAAGAGGATACCATCAAAGATATGTTTATAGAGAAGACCACCCATGATGACATAGCAAGAGACACTTTTGAGAAAGGCTCGTTGTTCATTGCGAGTAAGATCTAGAGGTAGAATTGAAAGGGAGATATAGTAAAAAAACTACTTAAACCAAGCGTCACGTGGGTCAATTTAAATGTTTCCTACAAGGTTAACATCTAGGAATATATATGAAGGTGATTACATCCTTTGTATTGTGAAAAATATTTTCAAGTTGGAGAGTGAAGCAGGGATTTGAGAAGAAATATAGGCAATGGTGTCTACAAATTTATTAGTGGAACACGGGGTAGTTTGAAGTTCTTAATGGTCAAAGGTAGTCAAAATCATGTCGTTATGATGTTTATAATTTTGAAGTATCTCATTACGAAACTGGTATATACCATTAACTTGGTTCACAACCAAACGAGGGTCACTAAATATATTAATTGATTTAATGTCTAAGGCTATGGTGGTTCAAAGACCTAACACCAGTGCTTCATATTCGATTATATTGTTAGTACAATAAAAATCTAGTTTGAAATATAATGGCATAGGCTCACCGTCAAGAGGAATGAGGATAACTCTAGTACCACCCCCATTCTGACATTTAGAACCATCAAAGAATAAGGTCATCTGGTAAATGGTATCATCCAAGGAGAGGGTAGTAATGGATTCATCAAGGAAGTTGAAGTTAGAAGATTGGTTTCCAGAGAGAGGTGTGTTTGCAAGTTTGTCAACAATGATTTGTCCTTTGACAAACTTTTGATGGATGAATTTTAGATCTAGGTTTGAATGAAGCATGCACCAATGTGCATCACTTTGATGTCGGTAGGGATTAATGTACATCTAATGTAAGGGGTGGTATTGGTGACAATGAAGGTTTTACGTTTGAGTAGGTAATGCTGAAGTTTAGTGGCAAAAAAACTAAGGCTATGCAGAGCTTTTTTGTTTGATTATATCTAGTTTCATAGTCTAAAATTGTACGACTTATATAATAAACCATTTTCTCCCTATGTTTCTTGTCATGATGAGAAAGCATGACACACAAGGAATGATGAGTAAAATGATCTATTATCCCTAGGTGGAATGAGCACTCGTGGTTGGACGAGGTAATATTTTAAGGCATCAAAGTCTTTGTGGCATTCATCATCCCATTTGAAGGAGACATCCTTTTTGTGAAGATGATGAAATGGATGACAGTGGTCGGAAAGTTGAGAAATAAAGCGATGAATTTATTGTAACTTTCCTTGTAAACTACGAAGTTAAAGAAGGTTAGTAGGTGGAGGCATCTCGAGAATAGCCTTGATTTTAGCGGGATCAACTTCAATGCCATGCAAATAAATGATAAAACCTAGGATCTTTCTCGGAGAGAATAGAGAAGACACACTTCTTAGGTTGAAGGTGAATGCAGTATTTGATTAGATGGTCAAATATAACCATAAGGACAACAAGATGTTTAGCTTGATGTTTATATTTGGAAATAATATCATCAATGTAATCTTCGAATATGATATGCATGATTTCATGAAAGATATAAGTCATAACCTGTTAATAAGTAACACCAATGTTTTTAAGGCCAAAGGGCATGACATGATAGCAGAAGGTCCCTTAAGGAGTGATGAAGTTGGTTTTGTGTTGATCTTATGGTATGAGTAATATTTCATTATAACCTTGAGAAACCATCCATGAGTGATAACATCTCATGGATGGCGGTGAGATTAACCAGATTGGTCAATACTAGGAAGAGGAAAGTCATCTTTGAGGAAAGCTAAGGTAAGGTTGTGAAAATTTGTGCAAATTCGAGTCCCCGATCACGTTTATGACAAGAACGATGTTAGAGATCCATTAGGGGTAATCGGTGGGTAGGATGAAGGAAACTGAAACAAGGCGTTGGAGTTATTTGTTGATAAGAAGGGCAATGCGAGGATACATTTTCATAGTTTTTGTTTCATGGGTTTTGCATCGGGAATGGTTATAATATTGTGGACCACAATGTTTGGTTCAATACCGGAGCATATCAGCATAGGACCAATAAAAAGCATTGGTATGATCCCAAAGAAAAGAAGTGAAAGCTTCATGTTCAAAAGTATCTAAAGATTGGCATAGTTTAAAATGTTTGGGTCATCCCGAGTGTGAATGTCAATCTCAATGGTTGATTCATTCAACATGCTTTGTGTCTCGAAGGTAACAATAGGTCAATATAAAAATCCTCTACACGAAGGTAGCTAAGAATAGACTCATCGTCATAACATTGAATGGTGTTAATAGAAGGTGTATTAGTATCGATCATGTTAGGATACATGAAGCAAAGAGAATTGGGAGCCTCGCCATCAAGTTGATAAGTCGAGGTCCTTAGAAACAATGTTCATTAAAAAAGTTAGTACGAATGGATTCATGATCCATAGACTTTGTAGATGATGGTTGTGAGGTAGGTGAATGGGGTGGGGAATGATTATTTTCCTTAATGAGTTTGACTCGAGCCTTCTTGGAAGGTGGTTTACCAAATCTAGTAGCATTGTAGTCTTTATACTTATGAGTGGCACAAGGAATGATAATACGCCGGCCTTGTTCATAGAAACAAAATCCAAATCCCTTCCAAGAACAACGATGGAGGAAGGTGTGGGTGAAGTGGTGGTTGGTGAGAGATTGAAGGTCAGAGGAAAATGGTCAAGTTTGGGAAGGTGGCTCGGAGATAAAGTAGAAGCGGTAATTTCCCCATAAGTTTAGTTGGTGCAAATTTGGGGAAACCATAATGGAAAACCTCACTTATACGGTGATCATAGATGGGGTGTTGTTGAAGGTTACCATACTCTTGAGGAGTAAGGAATGTGTCAATGTTATCAAGGCGGTACTCCCCGGAGTGAGGCATTAAAAACATCTTCTAAGGGATCGGTGGTTGATATGTGGGTAGTGGGAATGGATGAATCCACAGGAAGTTGGGAATAAAAATCATTAGTTTTTATAAGTAGATGGGTTAGCCAATGGGTCAGCAGCAGAAGTTGTGGAAGAAGGGAGAATAGAGGAGTTAGTTGCGAGAAGATGTAGCGATAGAAGTGGTGTATGAGGTAACAGTGAAGAAGTGGTAGTGGTGGTAGATGCCTTAACTTGTATCGGGACATCATTGGGTTGATACAACATATTACAGGTCTTGAAAGGTGAAGGGTCATCGGAACGTTATAGTTGTGCCCTTCATATTTTAATTTTAAACAATGTTGTAAGGTTGAAGGAACATAACCCATGACGCGTCTATCAAAGGTCGTCAAACAACATGTTGTATCTTTGGAATTCCTCCTCTAAGACATAGAATAATTTATGAATGGTACGAGGGGCCTACAAGAATGTGGAGAATGATGGTGTTGAAGGTGGAAATCATTGCATTGTTAATCTAACACAACATAAGCGGTTATTATGCATGTAATTGGTAGGGATACAAATTTAGTTGTACGCATGTGAGGAAATGATGTTACTATTGGCACCACCATTGATCATAATGCATTGAATTCGTATATTATCAACATAGATAGAAATAAATAGGGTGGGGTCGGGATCTACCCGGTTAGAGAGGTAAAATCTCATCGTTAAAGAAACTGAGAGTAACTATTTGATGAGAGGTAGAGGGAGAAGAGGAAGGGGATGAAGTGGTGAGAGTGGCGACATGGTGAGGAGTGATAATGGATAAAATAAGCATAGGTTTGTTAGATATAACCTCAATAGATTGTAGGACCTCAATGAGGGCCTGATGATGTGACTCAGAGGTTTGGACAAGGTCATACAAATACATTTTGTGAGGATATTGGTGTAATTGTTTAATCATTGTAAAATGGGAAACCCCGTTAGAAATAGGGTATGTGGGTCCGCGGATGGTGATTAAGGTGTAGTTGCGAGATGGAATATTGGGTAAAAGAGTAGCGGATGAGCTGGTTATTTTATCCTTTCCTTTTTCCTTCTAGGCTCGAGTGGAAATTTGAACCATATTGATCTGCAGTAAAGGAGAAAGTACATTGTGATAGGTGTAGCGATAGGTCAAGAAAAATATGGTGAGGACATATACTGGTTTTGTGAAAAAAATGCAGCACATTCGCATTTTGGTGGAGGTTTGGCTATCTCTCTTATGAAGACCATATTGATCTCAAATGTTGGAGGAGGATAAAACATTTGTGGAGGGGGATGAAGGTTGCTTAATAGGTAAGGGATAAGGATGTGTTGTGATAGGTGCAGTGGAATAGGTTCCTCATCTAAAAGATCATCATCGTCAATTTTTTATTTGAGAGAACATAGTTGGAGAAGAATATTCTAAAGATCCTTATAGTTTTCCACATCATACCCTAACACATGATTATAAGCACAAATATTGGTATCATCAAACCCTTCTAGTTTTGATTTGAGTGGGTTGTAAGGTCTAAGTGGTGGTAATGTGATGACGGAGGTTTCAAAAGCTCACCTAAGATGTTGGCTTAAGACTCGCAATGGATCACAATGTGAAGTAAGTGTGGGTTTAGATAGAAGTGTCGGTGAATTTTGTGGGAGATATGTCACTAGAGGTGGAATCGTACATTGAGTAGTTTTGACCACTTGTTTTGTAGATAGTACGCTTTTTAGGTTTTGATTGCACCTTATTGGGTAAAGATGTAGCGAGGTGGAATAGTTTTTGAAGGTTGTGTAGGTTTAACTACCTCTTTATAAGGTAGTGGTTTCTTGGGATTTGGTTGCACCTTCTTGGGTAAAGGTGAAGAATAAGTTCATGATGTAGAAGGGAAGGCAGATGGCGGAAGGATATGGGTTAGCCAAGGAAATAATGGAGGTGTAGTGAAGTTTGTTGTAACATGAAATGTGGAAGGTACTTGTTGAGGGGAAGGGAGTGACATGGGTAATGATGAGGATACTTGGAAGTTGTGTAGGTATAGAAGGTAGAAATGATGTAGGTGACATTTAATGTGTAAGTTGTGTAGGTAATTTGGGTATAACAGAGGATCGTGATGAGGTGGGTTGTGTTTTTGTTTGGTCTAGCTAGGAGGCTTCTTGGCCAAGGTTTATGGGTAGTGACCTAGGATAGATGGAAGTGGTGAAGGTGATAAAGAGGTAGTGGGCTAAGATGGCGTATATGGCCTAAGGGGTTACATCTTCTTGTTAGGTCGGGAATAGTCTTTACAAAAACTTGTGAGGACATGGATAAATCTATTTTGATAGGAGGATGGACTAGAATTTATGTCACCATGACTCTTAGTATAGTAATGGTTCCATACGTGGAGGAAGATATAGGTGCAGGTAAGGTTTTAGGTATAGGAAAAAGTTTAGTTATTGGTAAAGGTTTAGGTATGGGTAAGGGTGATGAAGAAGGGGCCACTAAAACTAGCATGGGCATGGTGGGTTTGGTTGTCTGAAACACCTTTGGATAGATTGTGGAAGTATCAGCAGACAACATCTACATTTGAGTTGAGACAGGAAGTCAAAGATGTCCCCAAAGCATGGAATTGTCAACATAATCCAAGCGGTTGGCCAAATGTGAGAATGAAACCAATGTAGGGGGGATGATGTTGATTTGGTAGTAATCCTTGTAAAGAATGTCTGTGAGACAAGGAAATGGTTGGCTTCAGACTGTGGGTAAAAGAGATGAGATAAAATCAATAGGATCCTTAAAAGCCAATGGAGAATTGTCACCAATAGGAAGGGACACTACTAATGGATCCCTTGTGGGTAGGGGAGATGGAAAGTTGGATGAGGTAAGTTCTTCTTTTGGAGAAGAAGAAGGTAAGCATGACTCTCCCATGGGTAAAAGAGTAATTAATGTTGGTTTTTCATCGGGTTGACAAGTGAGTGGGGAATTTGTATCAAAAATATGGTGGAATCCTTCATGGGTGAAGGAAAAGATAAGAGAGAATCCTCTATGGGTAAAGGAGAAGATGAAACAAGTCCCTCTATGGATGAAGGATCTCGTGCAAGAATCTCCTCAATAGATGGAGTAGGAGGAAATTGAGCAAGAAGAGCTGGTGTGATGTTGAAAAAAACATGAACCTCGTGAATGTTACTATCATTGGTTGAGGTTTTGCAAGTATGGTTAGATGACGAGGTGTAATTTTGGAATGAATTCTTGAATATGTGAAGGTTCTGATTAGCCGGTATGTTAGGATTATCCAAGATGAGATCTCCATTATCTAATATTTTTTGGACGATGTTTTTAAAAGTTATACAATTACCATCATTGTGATCTCTAACATGATGATAGTTGTAGTAATTATTTTCTATCTACCATGTAGGCACAAGATGAGAGGCTTCAAAACCATTTTGTGGTTTAATAGGTGGAATAGTGACATCTCCGGATTTTAGAAGTTTTTCTAAAACTGAAGAGTAGGGTTCTCCTATGGGAGTATATTTTCATTGCTCCCACTTGAACTAAAAATCCTAAACAGAGAAATATTAGAAGAAGGATTTGATTGGTTGGATGGATGAGATGGGTCAGCTTTCAAAACTACTACATTGGAAAATCCTTTTGATTTAGAATAATTATTTTTGGTTTGGAAGAAGAAGAGGTATCATTTGATTTAAACACAACATTCTTGTTACACAATTATATCTTCTTCTCTTCAATGACATAAATTTAAAGTTTCTAGGCCATGGTGAATGCCTCATCAAACGTGTGGAAGGTTTGAACTTAGATATTTGGTGAGATATGTCTAGCACAAGCTCTGGTGAACAAATCTATTAACTCGGTTTGGGGCAGTTGGAAGGTTAGTTGGTTCATCAGGCTCCTCCAATGAGCAACAAAATCTATAATATATTTGTCTTCATATTGGTGTGCCATGTACAAGTCGATCATTGTGATCTTCTTGACAATGCTAATAGAAAATTAGTCTAGAAAATCCTAAGCTACCTAATTAATTAAAATGACAAAATTCTGGGTGGAGTACAATACCAATCTAAAGTCAGTCATATCAAGAACATTGCAAATGTTTGCAAGAAAAAAATGTCATCATGAGCGATCGAGATAACACACATGTTTAAAAGACCGCAAGTGCTGTTGCGGATATTTTTGTTGTTGAATTGGTTGAATTTAGGCATTTCCCAATTGGGGGCTATGGATGAATCGAATGGATGGGTGAATGGGATCATTTCAAATCTCATCTTAAGTCAAAGAGTTACATGAGTTGAAGAATTTTTTTCTAATGTCTACATCTTTTCCATCATCATTTTGATAAGATCATTGTTATATTGTGATGACCGGGCACCCCCAGTATTACAAGGGTAGATGACATAGGTATGATGTGTGCACCATCCTAGTATGTGGTGGTGCCAAGTACAAAAATTATGAGGAAGGAACATAGGCCGAAATAGATGTAGATGGCAAGTATCTTGAATAAGCGATAGACAAAATAGGTGGCTATTGGTGATAAGTGTAGGTAGGTGGAGTGGACGTAAAGAATCTCATAGTAATCGAGAGGAAGAGATTGCAGGATGAAGAGGATGATGTTTTGGAAGGGAGTGTGGGATGCTGACACCAATGGTGGCTAAGATGCAATAGGTATAAGAGAGGTGGCAGGTGTAGATAGACCTAAAGTTAAGGCAATTGATAAATGAATGGTTCACATTGTAGGAGTGACATACGTCAAAGTCACAACACATTCCGTTAGAGCAATAGATATCAATGATTTAGGGTCAAGCTGGGAAAGCACATGTGGTAAGGTGGAAGATGGTAAGGCCAATATAGTAGTAGTTGATACATAAGTGGGTGCAAAGGTAGGAGGAATGGACACAATCATGCCATATAAAATTTTCCTTGATGAATTGTGGGTAGATGAATGAGTGAGATAGTACTACAGAGCATCGAGGTTATGATCAAGGAGTCTTGTGAACTCCTCATCACTAGTGGGTATGGAAAGATCCTGATTGGGGTCCATAGGTGATGAGATGGAAGGGGGTGATGGGCTAGGTGGGAGTGGCTAGTGGCTAGCATGAAACACAAGAGTGTTATCTTGTTTACGAGTCAAAACCATGTGACTAACGATAGAACAAGTATTCTGAGCTTCGTTGATAATGTAGAAACACAAAAGGAATGGAGAAAAATGGGTTTAAAATGTGTGATTTGATTGTTATTCTGATTGGAAAATCAAAACAAAGAGTTTGACGTTAGTTGGGGTAACTGATGTCGGTATGAGGGGGTAACTATAGCCGGCCGACTGCAGACCAATGTCGGTTAACATGGATGAATGAAATATTTTTAAATATGGCAATAAATTATGAAGACAAAGTAGATCTAGACTCTAAATGTAATATTGACTCGTATATATAGTAAAGTGACAGAGGAATTCATAGAAAGAAAATAAAATATATATTGAGCACTACTTTTTCATAAATGACCAAAACAACATAAAACTAATAATGGTCAAGGAATCGATTACGAGTGAGATGATTAAACCTATGGTGGTCATTGGACTGGCACCGATTACTGTGATATCTGTGAAAAATGGAAAAATTGATTTTTTTGTGATTTAGGTCAAATAAAAACACCAACTCGAGAGAGTGAGTATAGCAATAATCATCCCTACCACACTCGAAATAGTCACAATACACCAACTATGATGGTGGAGTATGTAGGGAGGAAAAAAATGAAGAAAATGAACTCACACCTCAAAACAAAAATCAAGGAAAAAGCTAGCAAACATGAAATCCTATGATGTATATTTTATGTTGTGGCTTATGCCATTTAGGACTGACTTGTGAATAAAATACATTTTTCGGTGAACAAAGGTGCCCTATGGAAACTGACAACTATGGCTAGTTTCGGTAAGTTTTGGCGTGGGGAATCCTTCTCTGATATGATAACTAGCTAGAAAACCAACTGGAGCCCACTATCATTCCTCTGATCGTGTGATCGTTGACAACATCTTTCAGAAATATATTATTTAAGAGATGTGTAGTTTGTTTTTTAGTTATTTGGTATAAAAAGTGTGGAAAATGTAAACTATGGTTCAGTTTTTCAACCATGAGTTGGGCATGACTTCCAACATATAGGTTGCCCACAATTTAGACTAGCTATAATGCAACAAAAAAATGAGATGCAATGACTTTAAAACCAAATCCACAATGAAATTCGATGAGATCAATAATGAATAGGCAAGAGTATGTATTTCACTAATGTAATATAGAATAAAAAGAATTGTTGTTTTTAACAGAAAATTCAAGTTTCATTGAGATCAATAGGAGAAAAAGATTGTTTTCAAGGGAGAAGATTTTAATGTGAAATTTCTTTTTGAAAAGAAATAAAAACACAATGTTTCCCTAAGAATGAATAATGTAAAGGACCCCAAATTGGTCCCACCGGTGTGCAAGTAAAACGCTTCACAAATAATTTTTACCCTTTCTAAGATGAAACAAATATAAGGTAAATGGTTAAGCAGGAATACCTGTGAGGTGAATTTGGAAGGTAGAATGTGTGAGTTATTGATGTTATCGAAGCTGATCGTAGAGAAATCATTTTTGTTTGGGAAGGACTACCTATAGATGCAAAGAAATACCATAAAACAATATTAAATAGCATATGATAGTGTAATGCCTAGCATATGCTAGATCCAGGAAGTGTAGTGCTTCCTAGAGAGGTTGTCAATCCACTATTTAATAACAATTCAATGTGAATAAGAAACTGAAATAAATAAGTCCTATTACAATGTAATGATTTAGGTTTCTCATACACACAATACACTAGATTTTATGCTAGATATCAAAATAACACTAAATCTAATTAGAATTGGGGTTTTTTCAGGTCAGACAAGTCTGTCAAAGGTCTAGTAAGGGTCTGGGGCTGATTGGTTGAGGTTTGGGTTGGTTTTGGGTGAGTGGGAAGCTTGCTGGTATGAGAATATGAAATGACACAGAGACCGATATCATTCTTATGACCTATGGCGGTATGATGGGGACTAAACTGACGGCGGTAGGGTAAACTGACGTCTGTAGGGGAAATTGGCAACAATGTACTAAAAATGGTTTTTAGGCTACTCGTGATTTCACCGAGAGTGAGGAGGGTGTGGTTAGGTTCATAATATAACCGAAAAGACTCGGGAATATTGAGTGAGAGGTCAAAAATAATGAAAGGGATTGAACTGGTTGGGTTGGTGGATTGGTGAGAAGACGGAGATATCCGCATAACAATACAAACTAAAAAAGTTAAGGAAGAAAAAATATCTGCAATAAAGTAGCACAAATGATTAGGATCGGGTTACTTGTTGGTATGAAGATCTCGTGGTTGGATGAAGGTTGGTAATTGATTGGTGAGGTGGTAACTTGTTCATTAACGCGATAGTACAAGAAGTGTGTTCCCATGAATGCTCGAATGATGTGGAAGGGAATTCTTGGCCTATGTTACTTATCTGGTTTTGTGTAGACATTGGTTGGATGAAGAAATGGCTTTGACATATTCACTTGATTGCAATAGCACTCTCACAACTAAAAACCACCAACCCAAGTAAAAGGTTGTAAAGTTGTATATAAAGGAACTAATGGTGGTTTAGGTAATCAATGTCGGCCAAGGAAAAACCAGTGTTGGTTATGTTGAAATAGTCTGATTTACCAAAAATAGGTAGATCTTCCTAGATTTTGCATGCATTTCTTGTTGGGTCCACTTAGGGAAGTAGAGTTGATGTGAGAGAAGGCAAGAAGAACTTAAGAGAGGTCTAGTTAGGCTTAGGAATAAGTATGAGTTAGTTATGTAAAGTTAATGACTCGATTGGGAGTAATGACTCAGTGTTGAAGGTGATGACTCATTGTTGAAGGTGATGACTTAGTCACTGTGAGTTAAATGCCCCTGGAATGGGTCCAGGGTGAGGTGTCATGATGAGGTGGAGGTGTGAGGGTGAAATTAATTTAATTAAAATAATTAAACTAATTAATAATGTGAGGGTGAATATTAATATGGGGTAAAGGGGTCATGGTTAGTTAAATGCATTACGTTAATTAATTGAAAGGGGACCAAAGAGAGTGTGACCCAAATTTGGTGTCTATGTAGAGGTCTTATAGCTTCATCTTTTGATAATAAGAATATCGATCTTCAAAAGATGATGATGCCTATATTAATACAATATAGGTCTTAGTTGTGCCCATACTATTACAATATAGGCCATCATGTTTATATTAATACGATACAAGAATTTATAGCTCTCCAAAATTCCTATAATAAAATAGGACTTCCATCTCTATAAATTTGCCACAATAATCCTTCAAACTTTGCAAGTTGTCCTCATTAGCTCGGGGCGAGTACATCTTGGAGAGAGAGCAAACCTTCATTACCTATACGACATATTCAATTAATATAATAGTCCTTTAATATTCTTAACTCCATCAAGACCTTCAAAATTTTTAAGGCCTCATATTATAGCTCTCTTTCTTCTTTATGCCTCCTCGGGATATTTGAAAGAGACCCTTCATAGCTCAAGAGGAGCTTGTATAAATCTCGAATGAGCTTATGTGTTAAATGGATTAGTGTGGGGTGGCTATAGACAAAGGTCGAGCAAATTTTTAGGCTATATGTCATATCCTTCCACCAATACCTCAACCAATTCAAAGTGGCTGAGTTGATTGGGCCACTCCAACTCCTATGACGCGATCACGAGTTCCAATCCCACTCCCTAATGTGCCGACAATTTTGCACCTATCGCTTTCGAGCTTTATGTGTCAAGCTATCCACGTGGGCAGCCAACCATGCCAACCATCTACTTCACTTGCCAAGTGGGCTCTGCAACCCTTCCAAATGCATCCATGTCATCGCATTAAACCATCCACTGTCACATTCACGTGCTTTCTACTCCATGTAAGCCTACCGACCGCCACGTGAGACCCACGTCTATTCTCGATCTATTCAATTACATTTATCCTCGCTAGTTTGTTTATCAAATTCTTCTGCCATTACAAGGAAAGTATCCCACATGCATGGGAGATAGAGATAGAAAAGGATTTTTATAGCCTTGGATAACCTTATCAACCATGTCTTAAGGATACATCCTCCAATTTTTCTAGTGAGATAAACAGAGCAGCTCACCCATAAATTGATGAGCTATCATTCAAATATCCCTTGCATGAATCGATGATAGTTCACCAAGGTAACTCTGTCAACTCACCCGGTGACTCAAAGAGCAACTCACCATATAGCCCAATGAGTTGAATTTAGGGAGAAGTGGTGGTAGGCCATGTAGAGGCTCGAGGACCCACCACACGGTATATAATTTTTATCTATCTTTTACTAAAAATGATTTTCCTCGAATGTCAAAGAAAGGAGGATTGAAACATCACCTCACACCCATCACTTTTCGTTATCTTATTTCTCCACTTTGTCATGACTTGCCAATTGACCTAGACCCATGTAGGGTTGATTTTAACTTTGACTAGCCACCATTTTCATGTATGGGATTTGTCTTCCACATTCAACTAGTCGATAGAAAGAACACGAGTTGGATTCTCGAATTGTGATGATCCTAGGGGATTTAGGGAACTCATGTCTTCGTAATGTCCTCTAGATCACAAATGCCCAATGGGAAAGGATTTTTTTCCAAGAAATTTTATATCTTCCACTCTTAGATCATGAACCCCGTCATTGAAGAGATCTCTGCAGTGATACCATATTATCTAGACTACTACTTCTTCAAAAAGACACTTGGTTCAATCTCTGGGACCTGTGGAACTTGGGCTCACTTCCTACTTCTTCACCACTCTCATATCTTCAGAAGACCTCCACACCTCCGAAATATACTGCTAAGTCTTCTTTTAGAAACCTCATCACTCTCACTTTGCAAAGGTGCTAAGTATCCCGATATGCTCGAGAAAACAATGATTCATTTTTACTCTAAACAAGATCTCTTAGCCTTGATTTGATTCTACATAATCTGAATTGGTTCTAAGGATGCTACATGATAGACAAAGGTATGACGAATTTGATGTCTTTTTTTGATGATGACTTATCAGCTACCATCATGTTACATGACCATAATGATCCTCTATAAAGAATGAAGATGTGACCTAATATGATGTCCATGATAATCAACTACAATTCTGTTGTATACCACATGCCTCGATAGAGAATGATGATCTAAGATGACAATAGTGAGATAAACTGTATATTCAAACAACTAACAAAGCTCCAAGCTTATAAATATGAGTATCCAACTTTAATGAAACTCAAAAGATGATTAGAAGATTTAATGGAGTAATCCAAATATATATGTGAGAAAATATTCACTATGATAAACCTATTCATTAGCCTATCCCAAAAATTTAAAATTAAAAATCACAAGTTGACGTCATCATTATCAAATAAACCTACATTGATCAACATGTTTGGAGAATAGTAGGTTCACCGGTAAGAACAACCAATTATGATACCAACATGATCTCGAAAATTGAGAAAAAAAAATTCTTGACCATGGACCGCTAAAGCCTTTAAATTATTTTCCAAACTTATTCGATTAAAATCAAATTAAATAAATAAAATAATTAACCCACACTACACATAGGTTGATAACAAAGTTCGGAAGAATGCATACGTCTCGAGTTCATCAATATAACCTATTTATCATCCACTTTAACAACTATAATTCTAATATAAAATTACAATAAAAACATGATAACTACTCGAATACGAGAAGATCAAGAATCTTTATCATGACCACCAAATAGTTACCCCAACTTATGATGCAAATTTGATCTAGTATTCTCCTTCATGGTACAATGCCCTATGGCTCCCCGATTGGTCTTCCAAATGCAATTATGATGCCATATGGCTCCCTAGGTTAGACTTCAAGGCACTACTTAGTTTGAAGTAGTGGCTCAATAGATCTAAAGAATAAAAACCTCCTCCATGACCACCGAGTGATAATATCTAGGCTTATGTAGAAGATATGATCTTCTTTTGTATAGTACCCTATGGGTCCAATTCTTGGCTCCCGGCTCTACAATATCTTTGGCGAGTTAATGATGACTCCCGAATTAAGGAAGACTGAATGATTTCATTGCATGGTGATAATTATTCTTCCATAAACCTCCACACTTCCGTTGTGTGATGCTAAGTCTCTAGATGTAAACATACTAAAATCATCATCAACGAGCTCAATACTAGATAACACCCCTCCTTCAAATCCAATGATCTAACAACTCATCCAACATTTTGAAGTTTTGAGCTCCACTCCTTCTTTGATGCTCCATCATATCCCTCTGCTCCATGGCATCTCTAGGCTTCAGCTTTAGAAGTCTCTTGATCAGTGAGTTAAAAGAGTACTAACTCCCGAACTGTCATGTTGAATATGATTATATGAGTACGATATAGGTATTATATCAAGTTGTTTTCCAATAATAATAATATTGGTCTTCAAAATATGATGATGTCTATAATAATATGATATAGGTCTTAGTCATGCCCATACTATTACAATATAGGCTATCTTGCTTATATTTATACTATATAAGAATTTATATCTCTTGATAATGCCTATAATAAAATAGCACTTCCATCTCCATAACTTTACCACAATACGCTTTCAAACTTCATGAGTTGTCCTCCTTGGCTCGAGACTCATAGTACTTCTTCTTGGATAAAGAGCGGAGGTTCGTTTCCTATAGGACTTATTAAATGCCTATTATAGGCCTTTAATATTCTTAGCTCCATCAATACCTTCATATTTGAAGGCCTCATATTATACCTCCCTTTCTTCTCTATGCCTCCTTGAGCTGCTTGAGAGAGACCCTTCATAGCTTGGGAAGAGCTTTTATAAAGATCTAATGAGCTTGTATGTTAAATGGAGGAGTGTGGGGTGGCTTATAAAGACAAGACTCAACCCACATTTTTAGGCTATATGTCATATCTTTCCACCAATATCTCAACCAACTGACTGGTAGAGTTGGTTGGGCCACTTCAACTCCTATAGTGAGGTCACAGGTTCCAATTCTGCTCCCTATAATGCCCTGACCTTTTTGCACCTATCATTTCTGAGATCACTATGTCGAGCTATCAATGTGTGCCTCCATTTGTGCCGACCATCTCCTTCACTTGCCACATGTTCCTACGACCCAACCAAATGTGTCTACGTACTCACATTGACTCATCCACTTGTCATGTTCACGTGCCTAATACTCCATGTGAGCCTCCCAACCACTACGTGGATGCACGTCTAGGATGATCTATCCAATCGTCTTCACGCTCACTCATTTGTTTTTCTAGAAATTCTATCGTGATAAGGAGTTTATCGCACATGCATGGGAGATATAGAGAGGAAATGATTTTTTATAGCGTTATATAAGGTTATCAGCTGTGGCTTAGGGCCACGTCCTCCACTTTTTCCGATGAGAAAAATGTGAGCAATACACCCATAGCTCGATGAGATTTCATTCTACATATCATTACATGACTTGGTTGATAGCTTAACGAGGTAACTTTTTCAACGTGCTTGGTGACTCGGTGAAATACTCGCCATATACCTCACTAAGTTGACTTTGGGGAGAAGTGGTGGGAATCCACGTATTAGCCGGAGGACCCACCATGTGGCATATTTTTTTAACTCGATTTTTTTTGAATATTATTTTCCTAGAATGTTGAAGAATACAGATTAAAACATACGCCCGCGCCTATCACCTTTGCATGATCTTATTTTTCCACTTTTTGTGACTCACCTATTAAACTAGTCCCATCTAGGTTGAATTCAACTTTGACTAGTCACCATTTTCATGTACGATCTATGTCCTCCACATTCGATAATCGATGGAAATCTTAAGGAGTTGGATTTTGCCTTTGTGATGATCCCGGGGATTTAAGGAACTCCTATCCTTGTAATGTCCTCTAAGTGATTTTTTAATGGTTAAAGTGTCTTTAAGGTCTAAGTGTTTTCTTGGTGCATATTCTATGTAGAGTAAGTAGTCTTACTTCAAAGAAAGTTTCAAATTTGTCAAGTTGGGATCCTACTATATGCATCTAAGAAGCTCTGGGTTGGAATTGAAGCTAGTATTGCAAGGTTATGTTATATACTCTGTGATTGAGGAGTAATTGTCAATTTGTGTCTATTATAAGTGTGTGTGTTTGTCGGTCAAATATTGATGTATGTGTTGTATGTCTAATATTTGTCTCAAAAGCTTCATAAGAGTTTATCCATGAAGAAAATGTCTTTTTATATGGTTGTTAGTGTGCCAAAGTATGTATTTATTATTTTATCAACATGAAAAGGTATATATCATTGGTATGTGGTGTACATCTACCAATATTCTTTATTCAAATGGTATAAAGTTTTGAGGTCAATATGTAAAGTCCATCACAAAGGTATCTAGGTGCAAAGGAAAGGTGATTCTTCATTATAATGATTAAGAAGGCAGATGTTCATAGTCATATGAACTATACTCTACTTTATGATAGTAGTGGGAACATGAAATGAAGGTTATAGATCTGAATGATACTTGAAGATAACGTAACACAAGTATTATATTATAAAGTATGATAAAAATCCTAGTAAGGTGAAAATGCTTCATGATGACATTCAAGGTACAATCAAAATATGTGAATATTTGTCTCTTAGATTACAAGTATACTTCCATGGTGTATCAAGTAGCTAAGGTTACCAACAAGGTTTACAAGTTTCTCATATTTTTGTAACAAAGTGTGTCACATGTGACTCTTGCAAAAGTGACTTCACGAAAATATTCAAACGTATACATTATAGGAAAGTTTAGCTTGGTTTTATGGCTTCTAAAATATACTATAGGTGTCATAGATGGAGAAAAATTATTTGAAGGGTGCCTGATGCTAAATAGCTTGAGATGAAAGACTATCAAACATGGTTCGTATGTCCGAGGTTTAAGAGGTTTTGTGTCCTTCCATATGAAACTCTCGGGAAGAATGCTATCTCTCAAGGTTGTGTAAGTATGTTTTAATTTTTCAAGTATCAATGAGATGATTGCGATCAATAAATATTATGAAAAAGTTAAGAGTGTTAGTCATGTGTATGAATTTTAATAAATTAAAATATATAATTTTAAAATGGCGTTGATTATGTGTGTAAATTGGAGCATATCCATTTTTTCTTCAAAAACATGAAATTGTCAAGAGGAAGTTGATACTACTGAGTCTAAGTCATAAGTTTATCGAGGGAAACGTATAGGGTAATAATTGTTCAAACTTTTTGGTGGTCTTTAAGTAAAGTTAGGAATAACCTTGTCACCCTTCCATGTTGATCGTATGTGAGAGGGTTTCAAATTTCAATATTTGTACAATGGCCTAGTTCATGTTAATGTGTCAAGAGTCCGAGGTTTGTAGTAGAAGTTAAATCAACTAGAGGTGGTCCAAAATATGATGTCGGGGTAAATGTAAGTTCTACAATCTATACCATTTCTTCAATCAATAAAATTGATGACTTTTGATGAGACAAGTTAATTGCAAAGTCTTGTGTCATGAAGGACAAATTAAGTTATAATTTTTTTATTTATCAAAGGAATCGTGAGGGTCAAGGCATCTTTTATCCAATTTTTCCCCTTGCAGAAAAATATGAGAATGAGGGTCCTATTGTGTTCCTTTATTCCACCGGTTTCCATATAAAATTTCTATGAGATCAAGATCGGGGAAGTTAGGTTGAAGGGCCAATATAACACTTAGCTAAAAATAATATAGCCTGTCGAGTAGCTTAACGACATACTCGGTGATCTGGTAGGAATGTTGTTGTGCGGGTTTAAATAGATCATAATGAAACTCTATCAACGAACTCGGTCACTAAGTTATGGCTGAGTTACCCGATTCACGAGAGCTCATAGAATCGGGATTAGCAAGGTTCATTGATTTGGGAAAATATCATGGCTATGATTAACTGAGATGAGGATTGTATGGAGAGAACAAGCTCGGATATCGTAGGATGAAGAGCCAATGGATTGACAACATGAGTCACTCAAAAGGTGGATGATGGGCTCAAAAAAGAAAACTCATCGGTTTACTAATTCAATCTTTGGAGATTGACTCGAACAAATAAAATATATCGTGATTGGTAAAATTAGACAACGAGGTAATTATTTATAGGGGCAAGTTGCAAATGGGTTCAATCCAACATCATAATGTAAGATAAGAGATCAATATAAGCTTGAAGCTCTTTCAAATATTGAAAAGAAATAAGGCCAACATAAGGATTGAAGTAGTTTGTTGTATAGATTTCGGGAGGCATACGGTAGACTCTCATGGCTGGTCCAATCAATGAGACGGGTTAAGATTCATAGGCAATGACACTGTTTTGGTTTTAAGCAATCGATTGTTGGAAATATTTAATCTTGTTCTAGATAAATTACAACTTTATGTAAAATATTTACTTTATTGTGAATATTATCCCCTCCAAAATATCAAGAGATATTATTCATAATATCTTGTAAATATCTAAGAATGGTTGGTAAGAATCCTAGGAATATCTATAAAATATCAAAAAGATCAATAATATCTAATATAATATATTATGAGATATTTTCTAAGGTAGAAGGTTGGAAAAATTCTATAAATAAGAGGTTTCACTTTGTAATTCAATAAGCAAGGAAAGCAAGAGAAAGCACCGAAGTGCTCCAAAGTATTTTGAGTATAAAGTTAAGTTTTTTATTTCTCTTGTGAGTTTGTTTGTGTTCATAACATTGTTTCTATTTTTATCTTAGCACACACCCTCTAGGTTAGGAGTTAGATATAATTCCTTCAAATTGGTATCAGAGCTAGGTTGAGCTTAAGTCATAAGTCTTTATTTTACTCTATTAGTCTAGTTAAAATGGTAGGTATGAGCAGCATCCTCACTCAAGCACGTATCCCCATATTCAATGGGAAGAACTATGATTATTGGAATATAAAAAATGAGGATTTTATTTATTTCACTAGATGTGTGGGAGATAGTTGAGAATGGGTTTCTAGAACCTGCTGATTTTCAAGCATTTCAAGCATTAGCACAAGTAGATAAGGATTTTTTGAAGGAGAACAATAAGAAGGATGCAAAATCCTTGTTTCAAATTCAACAAGCAATGGAGGAGTCCATCTTTCCATGTTTTCCAGAAACAACTAGATCAAAGTAAGTATGGGAAAGTCTTCAAACAAATTATCAAGGAACTAGTAAAGTAAAAGTTGCAAATTTACAAAATTTTAGAAGATATTTTGAATATATTTGCATGAAAGACTTAGATTCACTAGATTTATTTTTCACCCATGTGATGAATGTAGTAAATAAAATTAGGTCTCATGGTGAGACTTTAGAGGATCAAAGGATTGTAGATAAAATCCTCAAAAGTCTTCCTAACAAGTTTGATGTGATTTTTGTAGCAATAGAAGAATAAATTAATTTAACCCAAATGTCTGTAGACAAATTAATGGGATCTTTAATATCCCTTGAGAAAAGATTGAATAGATCAAATAGCTCATCTCTTGAGAAAGCCTTCAAATTTCAAGTTTCAATTGGTGGTAATAAAGAAAAAGGAAGATCAAGCTTCAACAGAGGAAAAGGAAGAGAATTCCAAAGAGGATCTCGAAGGAAAACACATATTATGAAGGAGGAATAACAAATTAAAATTTCTACACCGCAAGTGCTAGAGGCCGAGGAAATAATAAAAATCACACTTATGGTCAGAGTTATGATAAGTCACATGTTCAATGCAATTACTGCAAAAGGTATAAAGACTATGCTAATGAATGCATGAAGAAAAATTTGATATGTGTAGACAAAATGCACATTTTTCTGAAGAAAATCAGTCTGAAAGTTATAACAATGGTTCAATGTTTATTACATGCAATGTTTCTCAAGAAAGTAGAAAGGATATTTGGTTTCTAGATAGTGGATGTAGTAATCACATGACTAGATGTAAGAAAATGTTTGCAAACATAGATGAGTCAGTTACATATGAATTTAAGTTAGGAAATGATAATAAATTTGCAATAATGGGAAAAACAACTATAAATATTGAAAATAAGAAAGGTGAAAGCAAACACATTCCATATGTGTATTATGTTCTTGGTTTGAAACATAATCTAATGAGTATTGGGCAGCTAGTGCAGAAGGGATATAAAGTGTATTTGAGGATCATGCATGTGTTATACTAGATAGAAATCCAAGTAACAAATTGATTGCAAAGGTTGAGATGACATGAAACAAAATGTTTCCATTAATAATCCAACATGATTTGTCATCTAAAGATATTTCTTCAATAACATTTAAAGTTTATTTAAAAGATCAGACATGGTTGTGGCATTTGAGATTTGGACACTTACGTTTTGGGGTTTAGAATTACTGCAAAAGAAGCATAAGGTGAAGGGTTTTACTTTTATAGAGAAACCAAAAATCCTTGTGAAAGTTGTATTCTAGAGAAGCAACATAGAGAAAATTATCCTATTGGAAATTCATATAGAGATAGATTTCTTCTTGAGATTGTCCATTCAGATATATGTGGACCTATGCAAACACCATCAATTCGTGGAAGCATGCATTTTCTGAATTTTATAGATGATTTGAGTAGAAAATCTTGGGTTTATTTCTTAAAACATAACTATGAATATTTTAGTGTGTTCAAAGAGTTTAAGGCCATGGTTGAAAAGCGAGTGGTTACTTTATAAAGGTGTTAAGATCATATAGAGGAGGAGAGTATGTTTCAAATGAGTTTTTAAATTTTTACAAATTTCATGGGATTAAGAAGCAATTTACAACAAGGTATACACCTCAACAGAATAGTGTGTGCGAGAAAGAAATAATAGAACAATTATGGAAATGGCTAGAAGTATGTTGAAATCCAAAAATTTACCAAATGAGTATTGGGCTGAAGCAGTAGCTTGTGTGGTTTACATATTAAACCGATGTCCAACAACAATTGTGAAGGATAAAGTTCCTCAAGAAGTATGGAGTGGAAAGAAACATAGTGTTTCAGATTTAAGAGTTTTTGGATGTGTAGCTTATGCTCATATTCCAAATGAGGGGAGAAATAAATTGGATGATAAAGGAGAGAAATGTATTTATGTAGGTTACAGTGAGCAATCAAAAGCCTATAAATTGTATAACCCCATCACAAATAATTCTATTATTAGTATAGATGTTCAGTTCATTGAAGAAAAAGCATGGAATGGAAGTGTTTATAAGTTAACAAATATCACTGTAGGAATACCTCATCATCAGAATGAGTTTGATAAAAATATCACACAAAATGTTCATCTAGCACCTCAAGGGATCGGTCGGGTAACATCTTCTTCAAATAGCACTCCATATTTCAAGAAGCATCACAAGAGGTATCTCAAGTGGATTCTCATCCCCTCCAGAAAATTTACATCCACATGAAGCATTAGGACATGAAGGTAATTATTCAAATTCAAAGTATCACAACAATGACATAACAGATCCAAAGATTGTCAACACAAAGGTCTCACTTCGGGGACACCCTAGGAAAGACACGAATCTTAAGGGAGATTAATGAACAAAATCAAGGTGATGAGAATGTTGATTTATATTCTAATTTTGCATTATTTTCTCATGATGATCCTATATATTTTGAAGATGCATTGGAAAATGAAAATTGGGTAAAAGTTATGGATGAATAAATTGATTTTATTGAAAATAATCGTACATGGGATCTTATGAGCCTTACAACGAAAGAGTCTAATTGGTGGAAAGTAGGTCTACAAGATGAAATTAAATGCAGATAGAAATGTTCAAAAACATAAATCTAGGTTAGTTGCAAAGCATTTCTCACAACAGCTACCGGAAGTGATTATAATGAGACTTTTTCTCTAGTAGCTTGACTAGACACTCGTTAGATTTGTTTTCGCATTAGTAACTCAAAATAATTGGAAAGTACATCAAATGGATGTCAAGTCTAATTTTTGAATGGAATACTAGAAGAACAAGTTTATGTTTTACAACCACCTAGATATAAAATTGTAGGTCAAGAACACAAGGTTTGTAGATTGAAAAAAACTTGCATGGTCTAAAACAATCTCCAAGAGCATGGTATAGCAGATTGATTCATATTTTTTGAAAAATGGACTTAGAGAAAGTGATAGTGAACCAATACTATACATCAAAATGAATGATCAAGAAAAAATTCTAATTGTATCTCTATATGTTGATGATCTAATATTCACAGGAGATTTGTAAATTAACTTGTTTAAGAAAATGAGGAAGAAAGAATTTGAAATGACAAATTTAGGTCTAGTTAAGTTTTTTCTTGGCATAAAATTCAGTCAATCAGAAAATGGAATTTTTATATGTCAATAAAAATATTCCAATGATATTTTGAAAAGGCTCCATATGATTAATTGTAAGCCAATATCAACACAAGTTGCCATAGTATCGAAGCTAAGCAAAGATGATAAAATTAGTGATATTGTCTTAATATGTACAAAAGACTTGTCGAGAGTCCGATGTACTTGACTGCTACAAGGCATGATATCATGTATGGTGTAAGTATTATTTCTAGGTTTATGGAATCCCCAAAGGATTCTCATTGGCAAGATAGAAAAATAATTTTAAGATATGTTAGTGGAACAAAAGATTTTGGTATTTTATATACAACTTCTGATATTTTCAAGTTAGTTGGTTACACAGACATAGTGATTGTGCAGGAAGCATAGATGACAGAAAGAGCACATCCGGCTATGTTTTCCATTTTGGTTCAGGTGCAGTTTCATGGGCTTCTAAGAAACAACCAATAATCACCCTCTCTTTAGGCGTAGCGAATATGTACCATCCACAAAAATAGCATGTCACGAAATATGGATGAGAAGAGTATTATCAGATCTAAAGAAAGAAAAAAAAGGAGCAACGAAGATATTTTGTGATTACAACTCAGCTATTGCATTGTCAAAGAATCATGTTTTCCACAAAAGGAGCAAGCATATTGATACTAGGTATCATTTTATCGAGAGCTAGTCACCAATGGACACATATTTTTTTGGAGTTTTGCAAGTCTACAAAACAATATGTTGATATCTTCACGAAGCCATTACCAAAGGACGCATTTGAGCATATGAGATATTGTTTGGGCATCATAGGTATGTTTCGCTCCAACAATACATGAAGAATCAAGATTAGGAGGGAGTGTTGGAAATATCTAATCTTGTTCTAGATAAATTCCAACTTTATGTAAAATATTTACTTTATTGTGAATATTATCCCCTCCAAAATATCAAGAGATATTATTCATAATATCTTGTAAATATCCAAGAATGGTTGGTAAGAATCCTAGGAATATCTATAAAATATCCAAAAGATCAATAATATCTAATATAAGATATTATGAGATATTTTCTAAGGTAGAAGGTTGGAAAACTTCTATAAATAAGAGGTTTCACTTTGTAATTCAATAAGAAAGGAAAGCAAGAGAGAAGCAAGAGAAGGCACCGAAGTGCTCCAAAGTATTTTGAATAGAAAGTTAAGTTTTTATTTCTCTTGTGAGTTTGTGTGTGTTCATAATATTGTTTCTATTTTTATCTTAGCACACACCCTCTAGGTTAGGAGTTAGATATAATTCCTTCACTCGATCAAAGGACGAGATACACTCGTAGTACCCAGGGAAGATGCACCAAGAGGAAACGATTAGATAGATTTTCTGGTAGGAATGATTGGTAGCCCGGAGACATGGATTGGAGGTCATTTAACATAGGTAGACCGAGTCAAGCTATCTAAAGTGTAGCAAGTTTCTCGAACAGAAGATTTGGTCATCAGGCGCAATCGTGGAGGTGTGCCAAGACTCGAATCTTCACGGGTATAAGATGTAGGCTCAACATATATGACTAGGAGACAGAGCCAAGTTGTGTTTGGAGGAGATCGATGAATGAAAACATGTTGGTAAAGAACGAGGTAAACATGTGGATAGGTATACTTGACAAGGGTGGAATAGAGACTCGGTTAAAAGATAAAAAACTCAAAATATAACGAGAATGTTTTTGTTACAATTACCCCGAAGCATTGAATGTCATATATGCCATGGGAATAGATTGCTAGCTCGATGTATATATGCTTTGTGAAGAAATCACTTGAGACGAGCCAGAGGAAATGTGCTAAAAAGAGGATTTTGAAGCTCGGTTGAGCTTAAAAGATAATTAAGTGGAATGGCTCAAGTGAAGCTTGTGTTTGAGATGTTCGTAATTCAACTGAGTCGTTCACTTTGAGGGACCCGAGTCGATGATGGATGGTCTTCAGATTTTGGGATTATCCTGAATTCAAATTTTTGGATGATATCAATTCAAAGACTTCCCAAACTGATTGATGAAAATTTGAGGAAGAGTTATGAATCCCAAACTCTAAAATTTAGAGTTCGGGGCTTTGCTTTTTCACGTATCAGAAATATTGAGTAGAAACAGAGATTAGCGTGTTAGAAGCAGATTTTACTTTGAGTTCCAAAGTTTAGGATGTCGGAGTGAGGTTCTAAATTTGGACATTGAGCTACTCAGTCAACGACCCATTATGTGGGTTAAACAACAAGTCCCTTTCCAAGTTTGAAGGGGCTAAATTAGCAGGATTTAATGCAATTCAAAGGCCAACGTGGCTTTTAACCCAAATTGAAGTGGAAAAATGTTAGTTTCTCAATAAAACACATGGTTATCCTAAAGCACTAGGCCGAGTTGGTTTCCAAAGTTCGACCAATTCAAACAAAGACACACAAAGGAATTTGAAAGCGAGCCATGTATTAAGCTCGACCAACCAAAACAAATATATGGTAGAAATAATGAGAGAACCCATCATTCAAAGTGGAAAAGAACGTTTGGGAGCCCACGATTAAAAAATAACACACAAAGCTCACCAAATAAGAAGGTAACTCACCGAGCTCATGGATTATAATGCCTGAAATACCCAAAAAGTAACGTTTTCTCAACAAGCCATAAATTTCTCCCGGAGTGTCCATTTTTTACAAAATTGTAGTCATTGGAATCGAGAGAAAGAAATATGCACCATGGAGCCATCAAAGTGTATGGATTTTCTAAAGTTTTGCATTCCAAAATTTTAATATTTCCTCATTCCTTGGATGGTGCCTTGAAAGGTGGAGTTGTAGTTAATAAGGAAAACATGTTTGACCTATTCTGCTACATTCTAGCCTAGTTTTTAGGATTCTTATCTCTTTCTCTGAACAACTCATAATTTTATATAAATGTAAAGGGGTTTATTTCCACAGAGGTTATACTTTTTCCCAATTTCTCTCCCTTTTCACAAGTTAGTCTATTATGGATTATAGGAACTTTCAAGCCTCTTTTCCAATATTGTAATGGCAAACATTGCCTCTTCCTAATGTAATGATGCATTGTGCACATGATTGAAGTAATAAAATTGCGTTGTATGACTATTATTGGTCCTTTCATCATTTTTTTGCTTTGTTCTACCTTTCTCATGTTTCCGGATATACTTGTGCAACTTCATATTTCCATTGTTGGTTTTGGGAGTTTGTTGCTTTTCGGGAGTGAAGTTATGTATGCAATTTAGTTGTGGTGCTTGTCAATCTTTCTCAATTTCATGCTTCTTCACCTGGAAGACTGAAAACTTGTTTAGCAACACCATTTCTTGGTGCATCACCACTTCTAGTATAGGTTTTACTTCTTGCAAATATCTCTCCCTAAATCCCACAAAAATGTTAGCATAGGTATAGGTAGCTATTTTTATTGCATTAGGAGTAGTGTAGTGATTAGTTTAGGAAGAGGAAGCCTACCTTCTTCGGAGGTTCACCTCAAGCCCAAGTCCCACAGTTTTAGAGATGATCCCATGTTACCCAATCAAACTAAATGCCCTACTCATAACTTGGCCATTCAAAGGGTACAGTGATTTGGTGATAACATTTTTGGAATGCCTCGTGGGATAGTAGGTGAAATTTCTACATTTCATAGGTATCCCATTGTATATCTTAGTCATATATTTCATAGGTGTGTGTATTTGAGTTCACTTCATTTCATTAAGTTTTTTTCTCTTAGTGAAATTTCAGCCTTAGGAGGTATACCCAAGCACAACCGACGACTCTCTAAGTCATAGACTATATTTTTCCACCCATTTCAAACTAGTTTTCTTCTACATCTTCCCATTTTTCTCCCATTCATGAAGCTATACAATCATGGATTCATTTCCACAAATTGAGTTCCTACTCGTATGAGCAATCAGTACCTTCCATCTTTGGGTTATTTTAACCCACCTCCACTCCATTTTGTTGGCTATATTTTCTGCATAGTTGAAAACCTAGGAAGTCATGAGATAAATCTCCCTCATTTACCAGTGAGGCTCCCATGTCAGATTTGTCAATAAAATATGCTAGTATCTATTTGGGGGTTTTAATTTAACCATGCAACTCATGAACCATAGCTATATAGTTTTTCAGCAAGTAAGTAGCTGTTAAAGAAAGGAAATAATAAAAACATAGGAAAGAAAGAGGGAAGATGTGCAACTCAATCAATAGATTACAGAGTTGATTGCATGCACATAGATAGAACCAATAGATATTAACACACAAAATAATAAGCAAAGGCAACTTTCAGATCTAGATCTAGAATAACACAAATTTTATAAATAGATCTAAGACCAAGAAGTTAGAAACAAAATGCACCATCGACACAAATTTCTCTGGAAATATGCTCCTTTCTATTCCTCTACTTCAAATAGCTATCAGGGGTTTTAGCAAAAAGTCTAGAACACAAGAATTTTGCTTAAAAATTCTAATCCTTTAACATGTAGGTTCTTCCTCTACTTATAGAATGTAGAGGGGAAATTACAAGTCGAAGCTTTTACTGAACTAGAACATGTGGAAGTCAGAAAGAAAACAACTGGAAATCTCCCTCCTGGAATTCCTCTTTGCATGACATGCATGATTTACAACTGAAAATAGAACCTTCTATTTTTCACGTCTGCCACCTATCTCCAAGTAGTTGACATCTTCAAGTAATGGATTTTAAACCAATCACTTAAGTTGTATAATTTAATTGATCGATCAATTACTTTGTTGGAGGAAATAAGAGAAAAAGAAGAAAGAGGAAAGTCTGCAGTCTTATCCTTTTTCATATTCTGCATGCAACGGATTCTTTTGCCTTTGATTCTCATCAAACTAGATTTGGAAGTAGCTAGATCTAGAAGTGGTCGGATCTGGAAGAAAGTGATTGTGATTTACTTGCATGGGTATTTCCTTTGACATGTCTTCCTCTTATCCTTGAAACTTTTTCAGTTCCTCTCCAAAGACATGCTTCAATGCAATGTTTACCGTAAATAACTTATCATTTTTATTTTTAATTACATATGAGGAATTCAAAATTCTAGAAAGCACTCTGGGTGAATGCAAATTCAATGAAGGCTTCAACTGGAAGATTGGGAGAACACGCACAAGGTCCTGGAAGGAATTCTCCATGCACTTACTTCTTCACAAAGCCGCATTCAAACAAAAGGATGAAGCCTTTGAAATTATGGATCTGGATCTATTCATGATTCTATTGATCTTTATCATTCATCCCACTTTTCCATGGTCAGGGTGATCTTTGTCTTAGTAATTCTTTTCCTTTTTATTTGACCAAAATTCTTTACAACCGGTGCGAGATATGGAGATTTCTTCAGATTCGAAGGATATGTTCAATGTATTGGACATTTATTTAAGATTTCTTTCTCTTATAAAAGCACCTATAATGAATTCCTATAATTAATTCAGACAAAGATGGCAACCGAACATGAACACTGGATTTTAATTATAAAAATCTGCATATATCAAGCCTGCTGCCCCAAAAAATTGATGTTTTGTTTGCATGCAAAGCAAGCATGAATTTTATCAACTTCACTTGAGCACCTGTACCACTATGCAGACAATTATTCAGACACAAATCAAGCTCCTTCAAACCTAGGCGCCAAATTTTGAAGCTTCCAGCAGTAAACACACCTTCTTCTGAGCAAAATTCCTCTTCAAATGGGGTGCCAAAATTGTCTGGGCTGCACTTCCTTGCTAAAGAATTAATTAATTCATCCTTATGGCAGCCCATGCTTATATAACCCTCATCATTCTATAATTAATTATTGCCCCTCCTATTCCTGACAATTAATTAATTAATTAACAAGTTTTTCTCTTCAAATGGGGCGCCTATTTTGTGCATGCTCATGGCTGCCATTAAATAAATTAAATTTATTTAATTTTAGCTCTCTACTTCCAGTTCACTTAAGCTTCACAGTGTGCTTTGACCTCATCCACTAAAAATAGGAATTAATTACATCAATTAATACTTAAAAGTATTATTCCTCTTCCATATGGGGCGCACTTTTTGACATGAAGGGGCTGCATTAAATAAATAATATTTATTTAATTTTAGAATTCTAATTCTAATTTCCCTTTATCCACTTTCCCTTTGTTGACTTTTCCTCATGCTTGGGTGCCAAATTTGGAGAAAGAATTAATTAATTAATGCATTTAAAGTTGACCTTCTATCCCAAAAGGGGTCACACTTTTTGACATAAGCCATTTCTATTTTTAAAAGCTAATTTTCAATGGGATTATTCACCCTACACCGCAGCTCCAAAAATCCCATGATCCACTTAAGCTATTTGAATTTCATAATGGGATTTTTACCTTGGAAGGCGGTAAGAAAATCCCATCAATGCCTTGAGTAATTTTCTTTTATTTCTCAATGGGAATTTTCACTCTGTAAGGCGGGAAGAAATTCCGGCTTACTGCTTTGCATTTGACTTTCCCATTGTGACTTAAGTGGCATTGCTTCCATGGGAAAAAGTACCCTGCTAGGTAGGTACAAAATTCCCACCTACCTGCTGCTACCAAAAATCCCATTGTAGCTTAAAACCTTCTTTTTCCAAAAATGTGGCCTACCTAGAAGAAGCTTTTTCGTGCATGACTTCGTCTTTTCAGAGAGAACCAAACCTCCTGTGACAAATTCCTTCTGGCATAACATCCATAGGTGATCTCTAGATACTCCAGGAAAGAAATCAGATTAAACCGACAAAGGAATTGACCTAGAGAAATTTCACAGAAAACAAAATGGGAAAACACCAAAAACACAAAACATTGCTAGAAGTCACAGATAAAGCCCATGATTCATTCCTGGTTAAAAACCTACTGGTATGTGGGAATGTTGACATGTAAGACCACAACAAGGTTAAACTGAGCACAATTTGCCTCAAATGGGGCTCAAAATAATTAAATACAAATTTCCCACAAACAAACCCCAGTGATAGAATATAACAATTTTAGGCATCTGGGTATTTGGTGAAATTGGCTAATATGACTCTCTGGGAATATCTCGACATAATACAAACACTTTCTAGTAATAAAAACATAGAATCGACCCACTAATTTAAAAGTACAAATTTTTTTAACATGGGGTAGTCTCGATTTCAAAGTGAAATCTAGGGACACCACATTTGATGACATAAATCAGCAAAGCATGTGTATCTCTATGAGAAGAGTCATGTTCAAATTTGATTTTTCAATTAACTATTCAACTTTTCAAGGACAATAACATGTAGATGATGAAGGCTATCCTATAGATGAACATGTAAAGTTACAAATTAAGATATAAAGAATGGAGGTGGGTATGGTGCGATCAAAACGACAAATCAAATGAAGTAATTTAGGAAAGGCTTCAGGGTACCTTGTCCGTGGGTTGGCCCTATGCCAAATTTTGACAACATGCAAGAAAATATTGGTTTCATGACTAAATTACTACCTCAATTTGAAGGGTGGATCGAAGGGATAAAGGCCTATGACGTTGATGCAATGAACCTTGTCGATGGGTAAGTCCTACACCACCATGTCAGAGTCTTATTTCCAATTATGAGTCAATGTCATTTTAGTATAAATCTCAAATTCCAGTCTTTTCATCTGTTTCCCATGTTGAGAATCCCATTTTTTCATCCCATATCTTACCATTCCACCATGAATCTTATGTTCCTTGTTCTTATAGGATTCCTTCTTTTCTACGAAGGCCACCAATACAAGAAGTTGCATCTCTTCCACCACTTCAAACAATGAATGAAAAAATTCACCCCAACCCACCAATACATTGTTTTGTTTGTACCCTTGAATGTATATGATTCCAAGACTCCTTTGCCCAATGGTTTGTATAAGGCTATTGATAAAAAAATATTAGTAGGAAAGCATTCCTTGGAGGTTACCAAAAATGTTAACTTTTAAAATCTACCTTGAGAAATATGTGTTAAAATCGATCAAAACAATTTTTTAAAAAATCCTTCACTCGGAAGTATTTAGTAGTTTTTGGAGATTCTCTGAATTCTAAAATCTAAAATTTTCGAGTTTGGGGATTTTTCCCTTTCGGAAATTTTATGGAAAAGAATTGAAATTGTGATTTCAAAGTTCTGAACTTCAAAACCCGAAAGTCTGAAATTTTGGACTTTCAGGCTTTTGGAATTCAGAGATTTCCTTTGGTAATTGGCGATAATCTCACTTAGTGTTTCGAAGTTTGAAAATTTTAAAGTATGAAATATTTGGCTTTCGGGATTTCGGGTTTCATAATTCTATGTAACATGTTGGGTAAAATATCACTTGGAGTTCTAAAGTCCAAAACTCTAAAAGTCTAAAATTTCGACTTTCAGACTTTTGGGTTTCGGAACTTTCCCAACCATTTTCGGTTTTTTCATTTTCGGACTTCCAAAGTCCTAAAAAGTTTGAAATTTTGGACTTTCGGGCTTTTGGGTTTCATATTTTTCCATCACTATTCCATGATTTCTACTTCCTAATTTCTCGAAGTCCAAACACCAAAAGTCCGAAATCTTAGACTTTCGGACTTTCTCGTGTTTGATTTTTAGAATTTCTTTGCGCATTTATTTCTTACCTACTTCCATACGTGTCAAAACCTAGGCATTAATGTCAGGTTTTTCTATTTAAACTCATGATTTAACCTATCATTTTCACCTGACACTTTTCTCGACGTATTTTTTTGTACTGTATCTTGTACTTTCGCGGTGTCATTTCCAAGGTATTTTATTTAAGTTATTTCTTTTTGGTTTGAGATCTTCTTGGTTTATTTTTCCTTGCTCATTTTCTCTTTATTCTTCCTTTTTTGTTTAGAGATGAAATCCACATTGCCTACCATGTTTCCTCTAATGGTGTTTTTGATCTTAACGATTCCATAATCAAATTTTCTATAGGAATCCGGTGTAAATTTCATCAAGATCCTCCCGAGTATTTTACTTTCCTTTCGTGCCTTTGGTGAAATCTGTTCTTTCGAATTTCTAAATTTTTTCGGGTTCGGAGGTTGGCATTATCGGAAGTTTTTATTTTCGAGTTCTGAGACTCAATGGTTTGCAGGTTGGCTTCTTTTTTAAAACTATGCTCTTCTCTTTCAAAATATTTGTTTTAGAATATTAGGTTTTGTGTTTTCATGTTTTTAGAACTCTCCATTTTGGGTTATCATAACTCTCCACTTTGGGTTTTTGGAACTCTCTACTTAGGGTTTTTGGAAATCTCCAGTTCAGGTTTTCGGACCAGTCAGTTTGAGTTTTTGAAACTCTTGAAAATTATTTAGATTACGAAATCATAATTTGGTGTCGACTTCTGCATCCAAAGGCAAGGAAAATATGAAGTATACATTCCTTGGAGTGGCTCCTCATTCTTGTCTATCTTTAGACTTGGGGAGTATAAGAGGCATTAACCTCACCAAATTTGGTTTTCTAGACTTTTGGGCAAGGGTGAAAGCCCCAAACAAGAAATCATGGATGCAAGCCATATATGATAGTGGACTTGTTATAGTTTTTGGCTTTCCCATGTCCATGCATTTCCTTGATTTTTTCCTAGCTACAGCAGCTCGTTTTGATGAAGAATCCAAGATAGTTAAAGATGTTGATGGCAAGGTTGTAATCCACTTGGACCCGGATTTCTTTGAGGACTTGTTCAAAGTTCTAGACGTCGAAGATTATGTAACAATTTCACCAAAATTAGAAGTAGACAATTGGGATGAAGAAATAGAATTATGCACAAAGGTCATGTTAAAAAGCTATCTGGCCAAGAATGTTACCAAATTTCCCAAGACTATGTATCGATCAAACTTCATCCAGGAATTCAATGACATTATTGTGTTACTAAGTAGAATTTCAGGCCTTCCCTCTGTAAAGGAATTTCAAGAATGAATGCTCTTTTATATAGCTACCATCAAGAAAATAAAGAATTTATTAGATGGGGGAGCATATCAGTAGCTCCATTTGTTTTCAGTTAAGCAAGGTATTAATCAAGTAGGGTCCTCATTCTTGTCTATCTTTAGACTTGGGGAGTATAAGAGGCACTAATCTCACGAAATTTGGTTTTCCAGGCTTTTGGACAAGGGTGAAAGCCCCAAATAAGAAATCCTGGATGCAAGCCATATATGACAATGGACTTGTTTTGGTTGTTGGATTTCCCACGTCCATGCATTTCCTTAAGTTTTTCTTAGCTACAACAGCTCACTTCGATGAAGACTCCAAGATAGTTAAGGATGTTGATGGCAAGGTTGTAATCCACTTGGACTAGGTTTCCTTTGAGGACTTGTTCAAACTTCTAGATGTCAAAGATTATGCAACAATTTCACCAGAATTGGTAGTAGAGCATTGGGACAAAGAAATAGAAGTATGCACAAAGGTCATGTTAAAAAGCTATCTAGCCAAGAATGTTACTAAATTTCCCAAGACTATGTATCGATCAGACTTCATCTAGGAAGTCAATGACATTATTGTGTTTCTAAGAATAATTTCAGGCCTTCCTCTGTAAATAAATTTCAAGAATGAATGCTCTTTTACATAGCTACCATACAGAAAAACAAAGAATTTATTAGATGGGGGGAGCATATCAGTAGCTCCATTTGTTTTGGACAAGGGTGAAAGCCCCAAACAAGAAATCATGGATGCAAGCAATATATGATAGTGGACTTGTTGTCGTTGTTGGATTTCCCATGTCCATGCATTCCTTGAGTTTTTCTTAGCTGCAGCAGCTCACTTCGATGAAGAATCCAAGATAGTCAAAGATGTTAATGGCAAGGTTGTAATCGACTTGTAGCAGGATTCCTTTGAGGACTTGTTCAAACTTCTAGACGTTGAATATTATGTAACAATTTCACCAAAATTAGAAGTAGAGAATTGGGACAAAGAAATAGAATTATGCACAAAGGTTATGTTAAAAATATATCTGGCTAAGAATGTTACCAAATTTCCCAAGACTATGTATCGATCAAACTTCATCTAGGAAGTCAATGACATTATTGTGTTACTAAGAAGAATTTTAGGCCTTCCCTCTATAAAGGAATTTCAAGAATGGATGTTCTTGTATATAGCTACCATCAAGAAAAAAAAAGAATTTATTAGATGGGGGAGCATATCAGTAGCTCCATTTGTTTTCAGTTAAGCAAGGTATTGTCTTCCAAGAGTTTCTACATGACATCCTTTCTGGTCTATGCTGCAGCTGCTATGGGGGATTTTACTTGGACTAAATACTAAGGGTATTCAAAGTACTTCCCAAATCTATGATTTTTATCCTCATCTTACATTGACGAAGGAAGCAGGCACTTCCAAAGGATTAATGATGCTTTCTTTGTCGTCATTCTTTACCGCTTTGATAAAGAGTTATACAATCAAAGGATTTCTGATGAATCCTTCAAGGAAGTATGCAAGTAGGGAGCTATCTACCTATAGTTCCCTATGTTTACATATATTCGATTCCTTGTTTCGTAGGTGCTCCTAGTAAGCTGCCAAGATGTCCCACTGACAAGTGGGTCTTGCTAGAATTGGTTTGGTAGTTGTTGGACTATCATAAGATTCAGAATAAATGGCACAAGGTGGGAGTTCAATTCCCTATTTCGATCGGCAGATACACTTTTCCAAATATTTATAAGGTGAAGAACGTAGATGTAGAGATGTCATAAGTAACTTTATGGACCTTCCATCCTTGGACCAGTTTTGATTACTAGGGTAAATTTGGTGAAACAGGTATGTCTAGTTCCCATGTGCCCCAGTTGGAAGACATTTGGATTCATTGTCGATGAAATCATCATCCGACAAAGAGATTATGAGAGGTTAACTCTGGATGAGATTCGGCAGTTTGGTATAGCCGATATTCCAAAAGAAATGCAAGATGATGATGAGGTTTTGGATGCAACATATAAAATTAATAATTTTTCCAATCATCCGTTATGATGGATTAATTCCAAGGATAGGCGGGGTCCCATTCTACAGAGAACTTATAATTGGTTGGCCACCTTGGGAATTTCACCCAAAGGGTTAGATCAACCTACAAATACAGGATCCCAATCAACCGTGAGTCTTCCAACACCTACAAAAGGGAATAAGTCCATCCAAAGGGGCTAGATAGTTCCAAAGAAGATCTCATTTTTGTTGGTAGCTCCTCTCTCTCAAAGGTTCCCCCTTCCAAGACTATGTCTCTAGTAATACTAGCCTCGAAATAGTTGAAGTTGTTGATTCTCTAAGTGTCTCACAAGATCTGCCATCTCCTCTTTCATCATCACTTCCTCCATCATTTCCTTCCACCTCTATAATCATTTCTTCTTTCCCATCCCCTTCTATGGCCCAAGTGTTCTCATCTCTTCCGGTTCTCTCAGCAGGGGAAATGATTGGGTCACCCATCTCTTCTTCACTACCTCTAACACTTCCATTTCTTTCCATCTCATCTTCTAATCCCATTGTATCCACTCTTATGGCCATTCTCACATCCACCCCATCCATTATTGCCACCTCCATTCAAATGCCAACTAATGTTACTAGTGCTCTTGTTTTGACTAGTGTTTTAGGTACCAAATCGGTTGTTCCACTCCCATCAACATCAACCATTCCAGAATGGTTGTTTCATCAGACTCGAAATAGAAGAAGAAGGTTCCTCTAGGGGATGTCATAGACCTAAGTGTGTTGGAATGCACACCAAAAAGATAGGACAAGAGGCCTAAATTTTTTTCCATCCTATCAGTGAATCAATCTAGAGAAAGGGTCGTAGAATTTTCTACTCCCGTTGAAGGGAAAACCAAGGAAACTATTACAGCAGCGGATTATCAAATTTCTAGATTTTCACTGGGAAAATAAACACATGAAGGAGCTAAACATGATGTGCAGGCTGCTCTTGGAAATCTGTTAGAAAAATATGACAAGGAAAATGCTTCCAAGGATGAGCTCAAAGCGAAGGTCGAGCAACTCACTGCATTATTAAGAAAGGTAACACAGCCAACTCCATCTACCGAGGTTTCAAATATTATGGCTCTAACTATTTCTTCTACTCTTAATGATATTTATTATCACGATATTGAGAAGATAGGTCAAAAGGGAAGATCGGTAAATGGATGGATGGAGCATATACTTCAAGAGGCCAATCCTTTAATTAAAGAGGATATTGAAATATATAATGATTTATAGATTGGAAGAGCCACTATTTGTAAGATGGATGAAGCCTTCTCCGAGGACAATAATAACCTAAACTTGAATTTGGCTACATGGAGTGAAATTAGAGAAGAAGATTCAGATCTACTCCTTCATGAAGATGTAATTGATGATGTTTCAAAATTTTTTGAATATCGAAGGCAATGGAATTTTGGTCTCAAGTGTTACAAGATTTAATTAAGAATTTGGATGATAAATGAGTAGAAATCATGGATGCTATGAATAACATATCAGAAGATTTTGATATTGTTAATTTTAAGTTATTCAACGAAAACATTTATGCTCTTCCGAAGGATCAAATATTGGAAAATTTCAAAGATCTGGTGAAGTGAGATGATGAGTTTTCTTGGAATTTTAGCAATGACTCTATAGATAGGTTGGTGTCATGCAAGGATTTCACAGAAGACCAAAGAAGGTTGTGGGTAAACTTAGAAGAATTCTAGCCAAAATCACAAGGGAAATCGAGACAGTGGATGTAGTGAATCACTACGCATGGGGTCACAGGACGAAGAGATTCAGGGAATTATCAAGTGTTTCATCGAATACAAGCATTGAATGGTTGTGTGGGAGGAAGCATATGAGAAACAAAAATAAGGACAAAATGTTGCAAATCTAAGCCAAAGCTAAGTATCCATGGAAGGATAAATCCAAGCTCTAGATCAGTCACAATTGCAGGATGGAATGAGTCAAAACCTTACAGAAACTTTACTATTTTTATGGGATCCTTTTCCTTGAGTTTAATGACATTTCCCTTTTTAGTAAATTGTTAGTTAAAGGCCCAACCTAAGAAACTTATAAATAGTCAAGTGTATGGAATCTTTGAGGGAGGGATAGAGAGATATTTTTGGTGAAGTTGCTCTTCAAGCTTGGAAGAGTGCTTCAATATTTTAAAACCTTTCAATTACATTAGAAGTGATATTTTCCTAGAATAACCTTATTTATTGTGTTGAATAATTGATCAGTTTATGTTATGTGAATGTGTACTTCCTTAATTTAATTGATTAGCTTGACTTTATTTTAGATTTTCTCCTTTCATACTATGGGAAAGTGATATAATTACTTTTGGTGTCAGTTGTGGAAAGTTTATTTTCCTTTTCTTATTAAAAGTTGTATTATCATTTTCTATCATCTATGAGATGGATGTTTGACATGTGCATGTGCATATCTTTGAGGTGTATTGATTGTGTTTTTTATCAAATTTTTATCTTTCTCTTATAAATACTCTAAGTCTAACAAAGGAAAACATGTTTCCTAGTCTGTGGTATTATGTACCCTTTCTAAGTTGGAGTAGTTGAAGGTGACTAGTGGTGCACGTATCCTATTCAAATTAAACCTTCCTGAGGTTGAAAATACCCTTTATTTGGTCCTTCACCATTCCTAGTATAATTTCATTTCTCATGAAATATATTTCTCTAAAACCTATGAAGTGTTAGCATACATTTAGATAGCAATTCTATTACACTAGGAGAAAACAACACTTATTTTAGGAAATGGAAGCCGGCATTCTCTGGAGGTTCACCTCGAGCCCAATTCCCACAACTTGAGAGGTGATCCCATGTGTCCCAATCACACCAAACGTCCCGCTCACTTTTTGGCCATTCGTAGGGTGTAGTGATTTGCAAAATAAGAAACCTTAAGTGTAGAAAATCAAATCTAAGAGTTAATTGTTAATCAAAATATTTGGGAGAAAATTGGTTTTAACAAATTACAAGATTCATATTCTAAAAATAATATAATTCCTTCTATTTTAAATTGAAATTATTATAAAATAACAATGTCAAATTTTACTAAGATATTAACATAAATGTGTCATTTTTATTATTATGTCAGCTCGAAACAAATAAAATTTTCATTTATAATGCAATAAAACAAGGTATGGGATAGGTACTAGATTTACATGATGTATATGGCCACCCTTCGTTGCATTTTTGTTAGAAGGATGGCCATAACCATAAGTATCCCAAATAGTAAGAGCACACTCACCATGAAAGTGTCCTCTTACTAGATGGGATGTACCAACTACTACATTTGGTACTATAACTTATTTAAATTACTCCGAAAACAAATCCAATCACTTAATAACTAGACTCAACACACACAATCTTTAAAAACTTTGTCATAACAAGAATTCAATAAAATTGTAATTTACGAAGCTTAACAATTGTAAAATAAAACTAGTTTGCATCTTAAAAAATCTACAATAATGTACTCATATATAGACTCTCACATTCCAAAATAATAACACTTTAGAAATTTATCAAAATGAAATTTCTTTACATAGTTTTAAAAAATCAAATTTATCTCCTTCTAGTCTACAAGACAATAGTGTACAATATGATTATTTAAAAAATTACAATTTAGAGAAAGTTTTCCAAACAAGGAGCAGGGAAATTTGTAATAACATATTCGATAGTCTTCTCAAGTTTCCCAAAACACATAAGGGGATCCAAGAAACACTCACCTCCCAATTGTATCCAATGGGAAAGGGAGAACTTACTAATTGGCCCCAATCCCGACACATGAACCATTAAAGATCCCAAACCCCTTGGTTAACACTAATATTTGGTCTTTCTCGATGACAAAAAAAAAAAAAAAATCATAGGAAAATATAACTTAACATGAAAGAAACAAAATGTCTTGAAACCAAGACAAGTGAGAGAGGGAGAGAGGTTTGTTGGTCTCCTTATAACTCCAAGTTGGTAGTGGCTTAGGCCTTAAACTTGCATTATTCATCCCTCCTTATTCCTTCACTACACCTTATACCTCCTAAAATACCCCTTTTCTCTCCACCAAAGGCCTAACCCCCATCTACCCCAAACTCCCTCCAACAAATTACAACAATATCATATTCATAACAAGAACCTAGTATCCTTTTCCCTCCACCAAAACTAACCAAACACACTCCCCTCCAACACCCAACCTAAGGGTTTTATACCCTTCCCAAAGAACATTCCATTGCAACAATAAAACAACTATAATAGGGAAACAATGAAATCCACCAAGGAAACTTTCAAGCCAAGGAAACACCATTAACAATAAGTAAAAAGAAAGATATAATAACAACATTGTAATAACAATTAGGAATAAGCCCCTACCTTGGAGCCATAGGAATACTATTCAATTACTCCAAAATTCAATCTACTCCCAAGATCTCCTCCTAGCACAAGAACTCCAAAATAAGCAAGAAAGTGTAGCTAGCCAACCCAAATTACAAAACATACAACCTATTTATAGAGTTTGTAATAGGAGGTGGTGTGTTGGATAGAGATGGATGCCAACTATGTGTACTCACTCCACCTCACCCAAGGTACACACCATTCTCCAATGAAAATTTAATTTCCTCTAAAAAATTTAGTCAAAGACCATTACTCCTCAAATCAAGAGTACACCACAAAATACAATAAAAATTAAATGACCAATAAGGAAAAAAAGAAAGAAATATTCTTTCACATCTATCACTCCAAATTCACATCAATAATAAAAGTAAAATCTCCATCAAAAATTTAAATTTAACAAGGAAATCCAAGTTCAATTAAGAGAAAATAAAAATGAGGCATAAGTGGGGTAAAAATAATAAATGAGGCTTCAATGAATACTTTACTTGGTGATGGGTTAGGGGTATTGGTTGATTTAAGGTGGTAAGGAAAATGTTATATGGCTTTAAGGTTGTCCACAAACTGAATCAAAGAAAAAATATGCCCCTTCATAATTTCATTGGGTTTAAGGACCCATTAATTTTATTTTCACCTACCAAAAGGGTTATGAAAAAAGTCACATCAACACATGGGAGAGGCAAAATTTACACAAATTTAAAAATACAAAAAATGCAATAGTAAAAATTCAAAAGGCTTCATCAACATACGATATGAAAAATATATTAAAAAATCACAAGAAATAAAAGATATAGCCACTTTTCATAACCTCACAATCAATGTTGATCAAGTTAGCCAAGCGGTCTTGGCTCATGTATTCTTTGCGTGTTGGTTCCTTGGTCCCTATGTGTTTTATTTTTATATAACATGTACAACTGCTACACACTTCATGCACACATCAAATCCATCCAAAATATTTCCAAATATTACATTCACATATATAATTAACATCGAAACTCAATACATATCAATATCAATATTGATCATTAGTATAATTACATTCAATGTCCAAAATCCGAGCACAATTGCATTAGTATGGGCATTTAAGATCTGAAAATTCCAGAAAGATAAAAAAGTCTCGAACATCATGGTCATCATCAAATAATCACATGGATGATCAATATGAGCAATAAAAATACTATGAATCCATGTATCACAATAATAATTACAAAAGTACACATATACAAAATATAAACATCAATACCGTCCAAAAGAATCTTTCATGAACTACCAAACTAATAATGTCCAAATGTGAATATTCAAGATATAACAATCCCTATCGAATGTCAAATAAGAAAAATAGAATTTCGAGAATCAGCTAATCTAGTGACATAAAAATGGTCCAAGGGAAGTGGGAATTAGAATAATTTTGATTAATCCTCAAGAGAAAATAGATGTTGTTGCATAAATATTACAATTCCCATTTACAAGAAACTTAGTTAAATATGAATATTTATTCCTAGGAGATTAATTTTCTCTAATAGACAAGGTCAACAATTTATAGATCTTTAGTGTTTCGATTTTGTTTTTAATCGAGTCAAAAGCAATTTTTGTGAATGTTTTATACCTTAGACATTAAAAAAAAGATATTGGGATTTGATTGATTTTAGTGATGAATTTAATATATAGGTTATTTAAAGGAAGAAAACCAAAACGAATATTCCTTGGCATCTTTAGCTGCAAATTTATTGCCTTATGTTGATTCTAAATTACAAAAGTTCAAAATAGAGTTGATTTCTTACCCTATTGATCTAGATAAAGTAGAACACTTTCATGTTTTTAGTGATGATCAATAGATCATTAGCTTAATGAATTCTACAAATGTGTTGGAATTTCTAGTTATTGGTGAGGTAGATAAAGATCACAATCAAGAGTATTATGAAGATAGAGTGTTGAAACTCGAAGAAGTACGGAATTCTAAATGACATTATGTCATTAGAAAGGTTATATAATTTAGACCTTCTTCCATAGTCGAGAATGCCTATTGAGTAAAACGGATAGAATTTTATTTTAGTAAATCTTGGTACACCTGAAATACCAATAGATGTGAACATTTGTGTGGAATATATAGACAACAAGAAATTTAAAATAATAAAAATTATTGATGTTTATCACGATTTTATTATTCGATCCTCAAAATATATCAACATATTTTACCGTAGAGTTGAAAATAATAACATCCCTATGAAGAAGGACCAAAATACCTTTAGAAAAATCCAACACCTAGTCAATCCTATTTTTGAGCGCTTGTTTTATTAAGAGGTACAAAAATTAATAAGCAAGTAGTATCTTTAAATGTAGACTATCAAAATGGGTGGCAAACTAGTTACTATAAGGAAAAAGACTGGTTAGATTATACTTTGTGTTGATTTCAAAAAATTGAATAAAGATTCTAAGAAAGAAAAATATGTCATCTTTAGATGAGGTTATAAAAAGAGTCGATGGTAATAATATGATGTCCTTTCGGATGGATTCTCATGTTGTAATCACGTTCTAGTAGATAAGGAGGATAGAACTAAGAAAGCTTCCACTAGTAAATGGGGAACATTAAATTAGAAAAGAGTATACTTTTGATTGAAATGTAGGATCCACATTTCAAAGAGACATTGGAAGGATTAATTAGAAAATACATAATTGGTTACATGTATGATTTCACTTTTTCTCCAAGCACAAGTCACAACATGTTCATAATTTGAAAAAGTGCTTGAAAGATGCACAAGATAAGGAATATATTTGAATCCCAATAAGTAAATTTTTCAAGTAACATTATGTAATATTCTTGTTCATGTGATAACCAAGGAAGTTATATCTATTCAACCTAACGGATCAAGTTTTATTTCTAGAGTTTCCTTCCATACTAAAAAGGGAACTCGAGATCCTTCTTTAGATAGATTAATTTTGTATGCAAGTTTATTTAAGTATTTACAGAGTTTGTAAAACCCCTAAACATGATGTTGAAATAGGATGCAAAAATTCACTAGAGTCTTGAAGTCAAAAATTAGTCTAAAACGTTAAGAATGACATTATTGAGGCACAAGTGCTCACTAGTCCATATTTCTAAAAACTTCTACTTGTATTCCTTCGCTTATGAATATGCATTTGTAATTGTGCTTACTCCACATATATGTATGGAAATAAAATCCCATTTCTTTCACGAGGACCAATATAACGGATGCTAAGTTGAGATACATTATCCTATAAAATTACGCATATAATGTTTTCAAAGTAGTTACAAATTTCTTGCATTATATTATGCAAATAAGAGTACAAGTTTTTGTACTAGATCACATAGTGAAAAAAATGGTTTCACAAAATGAATTATATGAAAAAGGACGTAGATGGATGGAATTATTTCAGGAATATGACATTGGATTCTACCCAACCAAGTAAGTGAGAGGGAAAGTTATCATATAATCTATATGATAAAATAATCCGAAAGTTCTTAATTGGGAGGTTAAAACAATTGGATGGTACTATCAAATAATTTATTTTATGACTTGTAGTGATTCTTCTCTAGGATAGAATAACGAAAACCTAAGAGCGTTAATACTGAAAGATGTCAGTTATATTATGAACCAAGAATTTTTATATAGAAGAAACTATGAAGGCATAATCCTCAGGTGCGTGTCTAAAGAAGAGAAAACTGATATCATCAATAAATTCCAGCAGAAATTAGAAAGTGGTCATCCATCAGGGAATTGTTATCAAAATAAGCTCCCGTGCTTATTGAAATAAATTCTTCATATTGCATACTTAAACAATTATTGATTTAAGGTAAAAAGATCAAAAGTTAAGGAGAAATAGTGTTTGGCCAAATTCAGAAAGCTAAGAAAACCCGCAAAACGAAGGGAAATGAAAAATATCTAAAATAAAGAAAACTCACACACGAAACAACTAGATGACAAAGAGGCGAAAGTCTATGTAACAAAGGAACTAAATATATGCGCGAATCCACATAACAAAGGGATGGATCACGGATAGGAAAGTTACACAATGAAGAAATGAAGTTCGCTTAGTGAAGGAATGGAATCTCACACAAAGGAAATGAATGCAAAGACAAGAGAGTAGTGAAATATGCGTGTAAAGTTGCACAACAAAGGGAAATTAAAAGGAAGAAGTTTCTTGTGATGTATAAAAAAATCCTGAAACATTTTATTTTCCTTGTTTAAAATGCTAGATTATATTTTTAGCATCATCAGTCAAGAACGATGCATGAAATTTTAAAAGGAGATGAAACCATGCAGTTCTAACTTATTTTATCAACTAGAAGTTCTAATAATAGAACAAAGCATGCAAAAGTGGAAAACAAATATTTTTCCTATTTATGGGCATATCTCATTCTGGGCACAAAATTTGACAGAAATAAATGTGGAAGACTATCTTTTAAAGTAGATAAAGTAGAACATGATCCTTTCACTCATATAACCTATTTTTGGAAAAAAATTACAAGACACACATGTTTTTTCTATTTTTACAACTCATACCGGCATGTCTAAACACTTTCTCTTCTTCCTCTTTCCCTCAAATTTTCTATAAAAACTCTAGATTACATTTTCAAAAGTACCTTAACCTATTCACTAATTTTTCTTCGAGTAATTCAAGTACTCTCAATGGCAAAGAAAGGATCATGAGTAAATAACAATTTTTTTAACCTTTCTATAGTATGTTTTTAGTATATATTTTGTATTAAACTAAGTTTGTCTTTGTGATATGTGTTTATCCTTAGTTTAATAGTTTAATATTATTCATGCCTTCACTTAGTTTTTTGACAATTTACAAGCCATAGATTGTGATTAACTAGTTGTCTATACAAGATTTTATTATGGTGTCATTTGCTTTGTGTGGGAGTGAGAATTGTAAGGATTGAATTTTAATCTACTCACACTTTGTTGATAGTAGGAGTAGGAGATAGATACAAAATTATTCAATGTATTCTATTCAATGCGTGTGTAACAAACAAAAGAGAGAAGAGCCATATAAAGGCTACGAGAGGAGAGGACAGTTATAACTGTCCACTAACAAAAAAATGTTTTAACCTAAACTAATGCTAACATTCCCCCCTTAATACATTGTTTCTACATATGTACCCCCTAAACAAATAAAACTTCACCTTTCCAAGAGGCTTGGTGAGATAATCTGCAACCTAAAAATCAGTAGGGCAATACTGGAGCTAAATTTGGTGGTTGAAGACCTGCTTCATGAATGTAGTAACATTTGACCTCAATATACTTTGATCATTCATGAAAAATAGGATTCTTCACAAGCTTCAACACACCTTGATTGTCGCAGATGAATGATGGGAGGTTTCTCTTTAGGAATCCCTATATCTGCAAGAATGTGACATAACCAAATCACTTCGCACACACAGACTCCTCATGCAACAAGTAAAGCAGATTCAACCTTAGTGGATGAGAGAGTAATAATAGTTTGCTTCTTGCTAATCCACGAGATAGGTCCAGATCCGAGATGAAAAACATACCACCAAGTGGATTTCCGTCATCAAATGTATCTGCATAGTCTAAGTCTGTATATCCCTGTAAGAAGAACTTCTGATACTCTAGACCAAAGTCAACTATACCTTGGACATATCTCAACACATGCTTTACTGTTGTCCAATAACATTTCTTTGGCTCCTACATAAATCTGGAAAGATAGCTCACTGCAAAGCAAAGATTTGGCCTGGTATAAGTCAAGTAAATGAGACTCCCCACAAGCTGCCTATAGTGAGTGCCATCTACCTGCGGTGAATCCTAGAATCTAGATAATTGCAAACCTTTTTCCATAGGTGTGGACATTGGTTTACAATCTGACATTCCATACTTCTCCAGAGTGTCTTGGCATATTTCATCTGGGAGACGAAGATATGATTCTTCTTCTGCCATATCTCTAAGCCAAGATAGTAGTGAAGTAGCCCCAAATCAGTCATGTCGAAGGATTTATTCAGATCATTCTTTACATCATCCAAAAGATTGTCAGAACTTCCTGTGATCACAAGATCATCTACGTACAAAACTAGAATAACAATCTTTGTTCCTACCTTCTTGATATACAAATTTGTATCTGAGGGGCTATGAGTGAATCCATGTTGTAATAGGTGATCATTAATTTTTATATACCATGCCCTAGGTGCTTGTTTGAGTCCATAAAGTGACTTTATCAAATGACATACCTTGTGTGGTTGATGTTCATCTACAAACCCTTCAGGTTGGGCCATGTATCCTTCTTCTTTGAGATCACCATTCAGAAAAGCACTCTTGACATCCATCTGCTGAAGTTTCCATCCATTTTGTGTTGCCAGTGCATAGACAACTCTGATGGTTTTGGTCTTTACAGTGGGTGAAAAGGTCTCATCATAGTCAATTCCTTCTTGCTGAGCATAACCCTTTGTAACAAGTCGTGCTTTGTGTTTGTCAATTGAACCATCTGCCTTATATTTTGTTTTGAAAATCCATTTGCAGCCAATGGATTTCTTACTTGGAGGCAGATCGACAAGTTCCCACGTCTGATTTTGAAGTAGGGAATCATATTCAACATTCATAGCCTGTTTCCACTATGGTTGGTCTAATGCCTCACGAACAATGTCAAGTTTGGTGCTATCAACAACTGAACTCATGAGTGAAAAATTTACCTCATGTCTAGCTTGACTTCATGTTCTGACTCCCATAGAATTACTTGGAAGTGAGTTCAGGTGTGCATCCCTAATAGTATTTTGGACCCATTTCAGATGTTGGTGTTGCTTTGCTAATGTGAAGATGTGTTTTCTAGTGTGCCTAGATCAATGAATAAGTCTCCACTCAGCTCTTCTTCTCTCTGAGAAGAATCATCTTGCCCATCATCTGGATGTGTGAGCAATCTATGTGACGAGGTCGGTACTAGATCCCCATTGTGTGGCAGGGAGTCAAAGGATGACTCATCACACACCACATCTCGAATCTCATAGATTTTCTTCGTCTCAAGATCCATTAGACGATATGCCTTTGAGGTAGTACTATACCCCAAGAAAGGACATGGCAATGTCTTTGGATCGATCTTCTTCCTTTTCTTATCTGAAACATGCATATATGCAGTACAACCAAAAAATCTCAAATGATAGATAGAAGTTTTATGACCAGTCCATACCTATTCCGATGTCCTGTTATGCAAGATCTTCGTGGGTTCCCGATTAAGTAGATACACTGCTATCTTGATTGCTTCTGCCCAAAACCGATCCTCCAACTTAGCGGTGGAGAGCATACAACGAGCCATCTCCATGACAGTCCTGTTGTGTCACTCAGAAATCCCATTCTGTTGGGGCATGTAGGGTGCAGTCAGATGTTGTTGAATGCCATGCGGCTTCAGGTATTGTAAGAAATTCTTCGATACAAATTCACTGCCTCGATTTGAGCGGAGGAGAAGGAGAGGCTTCCCAGATTTCCTGGTGGCTTGCTGGTAAAAGGTTTGGATATTGGAAAATGCCTCACTCTTCTTCCGGAGAAAATATACCCACATTTTCCATGAGTAATCATCAATGATGAGCTGGAAGTATTCAAACCCTTGGAAGCTAGGCGCGGGGGTCCGCATAGATTGGTGTGTACAACTGAAGATGCTCAGTATAATGATAAGAGTTCTAATTGAACAGGACCTCTGTTTTATTTTCCCGCAAGACATCCCGAGAAAATAGGTAAGGAATGGGAGAGTGGAGGAAGCCCTCTTACCATTTCCTTGCACTGAGCCGATGCGAGCCTTGACAAAAAAATGACCATATCAAAGGTGCCATAGTGCGGTGGAATCCACAAGGCGAGAGAGAGCAATGCTAGATGAAGTGACTGCATCAAGTGCCATAGATGGACCTTCAAAATACTCGAGCAATAATCGAGTCTCCACAGGAAATGATGCAAGATTTTACCCCTTTCTCAACAAAGAATTCAACCTGCATTCGATGATTAAGAAGCTAACCCACAGACAAGAGATTTGACGTCAAACTAGGAACATATAGTACCTTCATGTGTGTACATCTTCATGTCCCAAGAGGAATGATGACATCACCAATCCCCGCCACAATATACTCTTGATTATCTGCGATGGTGATCTAATCTCCAGTGGGCTGGTCACTCAGGGTATGGAAAAACTTCTTATTGTCAGTCATGTGTTTACTGGTGCCCGAATCAATCAACCAGACACTTTTTGACGGCTGCGAAGTCTGTGAGACTAGGACAATGTCTAGATGAGTTGCATCTAGAACCTCTTCATCGGAGGAGGCATCCTGTTGAGCAGCAATATGACCCTTCTACCTCTGATTATGAGCACACCATTAGGATTTCTTGGAATATCCTTGGCCAAAAGTGCTCTCTTCACCAGAGTTGCCATACTTGCAACCATTGTAATAATAGTTTGCAGTCATGTGCGTATTCGTGGAGAAAATGTGGCACCATTGATCCGCCTTGTTGTTCATTATGCAGGGTGGCCACCGAGAAGGTTCTTCTTTTGTGGATGCTACTTTTGATTCTAAGGGTTGACTGCCCTTTTCGAGGCTTATGCTTTTACCTCGTAATGAGAGCCTTGTCTTCGAAGGCTTCTTGAACATTCTGAATGGATTCTTCCTACTGGAGATAATTCACCAGTTTGGCAAAAATCACCTCCTGTTTAGTGATGGTCAACGTGGTGATCAGTGTCTAAAACCAGGAAGGAAGAGCTCACAAGGTGAGTGGGACTAGCAACTTGTCATCCACCGGTTCACCGAGAGTAGAAAGTTCTGCGCATAACTCAGCCACACGCCACAAGAAGGCTTCAAATAATTTTCCATCATTCATACTCATTGTGTAAGCTTTGTCAGAAAGATACAACATCGTCGTCGATTCTTGGCTTCATAGACGGTACACAAACGTTGCCCATGCCATGAGGAAGTGGTTTCTTCCCGAATGCGAGGTTGAACCTCATTAGAAAGGCTCAGAGTGATAAAAATTAATGCTTTTACATCAGCCTTTTCATACTTAGCCAACAAATCGTGGTGCATGGGAGGGTCATCATGCCAGAAATGATCCCCAAAGATCTTCAAACTGAAGAATCGTCTCGCATCTTGGTTTTCCATGTGGCAAAATTTGGCCCTTTCAAGAGTTGGGCATCGGATAGCAATATTTTTGGAGCAGACATTGTTGGGTGTTGCACACTACACTTGTCGCTTTAGGATTCTGATCAACGTAGGATTATTCTCTACTTCAGATATGTAGCCAAATGCTAGACAAAACTGGTCGCAATGCACACCACATCCACACGTTCCAATGCCAACAATCAACAAGTCTTCAAATCACCACGCAAGTCTTCTTTCATGAAAAAGAAATACTGCCATGTTTCTACTTTTAGGAAAAATACAAAGAATAAATTTTTTTTTGCTTCCAACGCAGCAACAGATCGCTACACACTAACATCCACTTCTCCAAAGATATGTCCAGTCAACTTTCCATGTAGAAATGGAGTTGTGATTTCTCCTTCAGGTAGGTTTCCTATACACGCAATCACTGGATAAACTTCCACGCAGGTGTCTCCAGGAAGGTCTGAAGCACGTATCAAGATAGCAAAACACAGATCATCTGTCAAAGAAGAACAAGTCTTCCAAACGCCGAACAGGCCTGATAGGTTAGGTCATGGAAATGATAGAGAAAGTCACAATCTTCCAACACGTCCACTCCTTCATGGAAATTTCTTTAGAATTCCACGCATGACAACATTAATTTTGTCTCTTCCACACTCTGGATGCCTTTTCCTTGACTATAGTTGCTGCCACATGATAAGTTATAGATTTGTGATCTTCACACAAAAAGAAAAACACTAAGACAAGGAAAGGATGCTACATGTCATCCCAACTGTTCCAAAATGCCATGCTTCAATTTTTATTCTTCAAGTTTCCACACAGGCTAAGGAAGAGTGCTCCAAAACTCACACCGTGCTCTAATACCAATGATAGTAGGAGCAGGAGATAGATACAAAATTATTCAATGTATTCTATTCAATGCGTGTGTAACAAACAAAAGAGAGCAGAGCCATATAAAGGCTGTGGGAGGAGATGGACAGTTATAACTGTCCACTAACAAACAAATGTATTAACCTAAACTAATGCTAAAAACTATCCTAGAATTACTTTCATAGTGTTATACATAGGCAAGGACCAATTCAATGCTATGAATGGATATTGAGTGACCTCGTGCTGAGAATAGGCCACTCAAGAAAATATTTTCCTCCACTAGTTCATGAGGTCCACTAACTTGTTTTTCAAATCCTCCATATCCTTATCGGTGACATTGCTTTATCTCGCCCATGTGGATAATGAGTGATCAAGTTTAACATAGATTCCATACCTGATTATTTGAACTTCACAATGCCAAAATCACTATTTGAACTATCCAAACTAAAATTTTAAACTTTCTATTTTTAGCAGGTTTTGTCTAGAGTACTATTTTAGTAAATTTTTGTTGTGTTTTCTCTCAAATGTTTCTTTGTCATTTGGAGTATTAAAAATGCTGAGAAATTATTATTTTTAGACATCCATTTCTCTGAATACTTTCTATTTTTAGAAAGTGCACTTAGAAGTTTCCGACTATAATGAAAACACTATCATTTTTTTTTGTTTTAACCTAGGAAATCTGTGGTCAAAATTTTGAGGTTTTCTGTCTTTCGGATCTTCGTAAAACTAGAAAAGTAAGTTTACGGTTCGATATTTTCGATTTGCTTTTTTAAAAAATATACTTTACTAGTGTATTTTTTTTTAAAGTCTTCCCAAATTAATTTTGGAGAGGAATATACTGACAAATGTTTTTGAAACATATGCATGGTTGAAGAGATATGAAAATTTTTTTATGGTTATAGAGGTATAGAAATAATTATGTACCATTTCTCGGACAAAAATGACTTTGGGGGATATATCACTAGCACTTAAAATGCGAAATTGACTAAGTGTTTGTATAGTGAGAGTAATTTCAATTTGAATGAGTTTCATGACCCTTCGAAAATCTAGTTACTTAACCTTAGTTAGAAAAAATACACATGAGGGGTGAGGTTGTACTTTTGTATCCCCTTTATACGCTAAGTCCCTTGTGGGACATCTAGGATTATATGATATAAGAATTGTGACATAGTGGAAGGACGTGGTTGCATGGTGAAAAAAGTTAGATGGGAAGAAATGGGTCAAAATTTTGTGTCCCCGATATCCCCTCCATCCCTTAGGGGATAATTGGGACAATCATGGTGAAAAAGTGCAACCTAGGAGAGTGAGAGGGATGGAAATAAAGTTTAGGGCACCAAACTGGATCTTATGGGGCTGAAAATGGCTACTCAAGTGACCAAGAGATGACTATGGGAAGAAGGGTCACACATTTGTGTAACACTTATACCCTTGGCGATAGTTGGGACCATTAGGTTGTAAAATTGTTACCTAAGGATGAGGAGACCTAAAAGGGGCAAGTAGCGGACCGAAAACATGTAGCCTAGGGGAAATATTTATAAGTTGTTAAGTGAAGAAAAAATTTCTTGATAAGGAGGTCACAATTGTATGTCCCTTTTGTTCCTTATATCCCTAGGGGGATAGTTTGGACAAAATAAGTGAAAAGTGCAACTTTCAACTTTATGAAAGTTTTTATTAACTCAAAGTGTGTCAAAATCAGGACACCGAGAGTGAGAATTCTTCCTCGAAGAAATGGAATGTTATTTGGGGTCAAACATTATATTATTTTGACTGAAAAAAATTGATGAGAGAGATGAATGGAACAATTTTTTAAGACCCAAATCTTCCTTCAATTGTAAATTTAGGGCCTTTTTCATCTTTCACCTAGAGGGACCATTGTAGTATTTTAAACCATTTGAGGAAACTTATGGGTCTCAAAAAAAATTTAATGTTTCTATATTGGATAGGATTATGTTAGGATAAATTAATTATGCATTATATGATTAATTATTTAATTAATGTTATTAATTAAATAATGTTGTTATATGGTTTTATCAACCATATTTGTTTTATTTCTTCACGGGTATAATATTATTGTTATGCTTCCCGGATGTAATATTGGAAGCTTATGTAATATGGAATATGGTTTCACCTATGCAACTTAGTTTCTTGTTTGTATTTGGCTGTGCAATATCTATAAATATTGTAGCCCATTCTTTGTATTTTTGGTTGATTGAGTTTAATACAATTATCAGGCTTCCCCCTGTTGCTCAATCTACATTTGGTGTCAAAGCAGGTTGAAGGATATTGGAGGATTACAACATAGTCTGAGGATCATTGGAGAAGCTTGTGCAAGAAAAGGAGAGCCAAAGTTGCCTCTGCAACTTCCCAGCCCCATCCCATGCAATACCATCACCAAATTCCTCAAAACCATCTTTATTCATTGCAATTAAGGTTGAGGAGGATAGAATTCACCAAGGAAGAAATTACAAGCTCAAAGGAAGGAAGAAAAATGATTTAAGGCACCATACACACTCAAAATCACCTGTCATTTTTTCTCTTTGCTAGAATTTTTTCTCAAAACCGCCTTTCCCAAACCATGGTTTTTTTAAGATGTATGGTTTTATAGTTTGGAAGTGTTTAATTACATTTTTCTCTTTACATATAATTGTTTAGCATAGCCACCCAAGTGGCTAGCATAAATTTTGTAAGACACTTCCCATCAAGAGAGGTCAAGGGGTCAAATCCCCCTCCCTCACCCACTACCAAATTTGGCAGAAAATTTAGTGGAACCGCTAACTTTAGCGGAAAATTCAAATTTAGTTATAACTAACTAAATTTAGTGGGGAAATCCCTAATTTAGGATAAAAAAATATTCCTCCATTCCGCCTATTTTTTCATTCTGGACATTTTTTGCTAAAGGATGCCTATCAAGATATTGCATTTTTAGCTATATTTTTGCAATTTTTTGGCGTAGTAGATCATTTTGGGCTCCAGAGGCCACGTAGCACTCGCAAAACAAAAAAATTGCCTGCCATTCAATTTTTTCTAGATTTTTGAATGTAATTGCATGTTGCAATATATTGTACTAATTTGCAGGTTGCCATAATTCAACTGTAAACTTTGTAATTGATCAGAAACTGGTAGAATTGTAATAAAAAACATAAAAAAAAATTGTAACACTCACAAGATCCTAGATCTCGTTCGTAGTGTTCGGTATATACTATGCCTTTGGGAAGTGCTTACAGGTAAAACCTTCGCAACTACTACTACACTTAACGCCTAATTTAGCTGTAATAATGTCATCAGGGAATTGACCCTTTAAATCAATGGGGAGTAATAAGGTCACAAAGCACACACTATGAGCCATCCCATCCGTCTATAAACGATTGTAAGACATACATCCGTAATGAGAAATTATCCAAGTATATAGTGAAGTTACACACATATATGAGGATATTTCTTTGATATGGTGTCAATAATCACACAGAACCGTTTCAAGACTATCTTGGTACCATGTATTGAATTCTTTCTCATACGTTAATGTCTCTTTTATGTACTACGGGTATATAAAAGGGTGAGCTTCTTCCACATACCACCGGGTATATCGAAGGGCGCACATATAGAAAGGTTTGGCTGATGGTATATAGATTGGGAGACCTTATACCCTAGAGTGATAAGAGCTAAACCCTGTCAGTGATCTCTACAAAATGGGCACCAATGCCCCCAAATTTTTTCTTCCGGATTCACAATTACTCAGAGGAAACAACTATGCTGCATGGAAGACAAAAATTAAGATATAGCTTGAGTTTTAAGATATATTTCTTGTTGTGAATGGTACTCTAACGAGATCAACTACCGATACAACACAACAACGGCAATTTGATAAAATAGATCAAAAATTCAAACTCATCATCTTGTTTGGAGTGTCCCAAGATGTGGAAGCCCACATTAGAGATGCTAAAAAATCCAAAGAAGCATGGGATAAGTTGTGCACATTATATGAGTCCAAGAACAAGAATTTTATACTTGAATTTGTAGAGTCGATTACACACATTGAAGTTCAAGCGAGAATGAGAAAATTGAATCTTTCTTAAGAAGAATTACAGAGTAGAGGGATTCACTTCTATTCTGTGAGAAGAGTTCTCAAATGATGCTCTCATTCCCATTGTTTTGAGAGCACTCCACTCTTCTTACCGCATTTTTTTACAACACTAAACATGTTTGATATACTGAGCGCTAGTTTTGTTAAATTGGTAAACTTACTACAACAAGAGGGAGCCATACATATTAAGGATGATGAAGAGGAGTATGCACTTTCTTCACATCAAAATGGAAAGGAAAAGCTAAATAAAACCTAATTCCTATCAAATATCCAAAAATCAAAATTAGTATCAAGGGGACAGACAACAAAAGAAGCAATGTCCAATCAGTAAAGAGGACATGACCTACAAGATTGGTGGTATAATACTTACATGAAAGGTTCATCAAGCAACTCTAGACCTCCACAAAAATCTCACAAGTTACATTCTAACTACAATCAAGGAGGAAAAAGGGAACTTGAAAAGAAGACCCCATCATCAAGGAAATATTGTTGAGCAACAAGAACAGTCATACAATGAAGACTACTTGTTCATCGCTCGATCAAATGAACCATCCACGTCATCTAATGATGTTTGGTATGATGATTCAGGGGGCCACTCGACACATTATTTTGCATGAGACTGGTTTATTTCAAGGAGGGAAACACCATAAAAAAGTCTTGTTCATTGGGAGAATATTTGTCATATATAGTTAAGAGGATTGGGAACATTTCTCTACCCTTGGTTCATGCAATCAGTAGACTATCAAATGTCTTATATGTCCCTTGCTTGACAAAGAATCTACTTTCAGATCCACTCAACTCCTTGATCAAAATCTAAAAATTGACTTTGATAGTCATTCCGAAAAGGAAACATGTTTGATTCAAGATAAATCACGAGGCTTGGAAATAGTTGCAAAAGCCTCTAATGTGGGATGCATGTTCCAGACTTGATTTTTCCACGACATGATCAGAAAATTCCTCGGCTATGAACTCTACCTTAGCATAGTTGTGGCATTGAAGAATTGGTCATGTAAGTTTCAAGTATCTCAAGACACTTCACCGGCACAATATGGTACACGGGCTACCATCTCTTCAGAAGGATACAGACAAGTGTTCTCACTACCTAGTAGGAAAACAACACAAAGCATCATTCCAGAAGAGTATATATCGAGCTCATGGTCAGCTTGATCTGGTTCATACCGATCTTTGTGGTCTGATGTAACCAAGTCATTCTGGATTTCAGTACTTCATGCTATGTGTTGACGACTATTCAAGGAAAATGTGGATTTTTTTTCTTCGCAAGAAAAGTGAAGCTTTTGAAACTTTCAAGAAGTTCAAATTAGTAGTTGAAAATGAAACTGGTCATCACATCATAACTCTCCACTCAAATCGAAGGTGGGAATTCACTAGGAATGAGTTCGAAGACTTCCTACAAACTCATGGGATTCATCGACAACTTCCTCCTCCACACACGCCAAAATAGAATGGTGTTTTTGAGAGAAGAAAGCGTACTATCATGGAAATGGTGCTATGCATGATCGATGATTCTGGATTTGTAAAGACATTCGCAAAAAGCAATGAAAACAACGGTGTATTTTTTGAACAGAGTGCCCACAGTTGCTCTTGAAGGAGTAACACCATAAGGAGCATGGTTAAAACAAAAAACATCTATTGCACACTGTAGAGTATTCGGGTGCAAAGCAAGCATGCACATACCCAAGCAGAATATAAAAAATTGGACATGAAGTCACAGAAACTCATCTTCATTGGGTACAGTGAAGAGACTCTTGGGTACAAATTAATGGATCCTAAGACCAGAAAAGTCTACACCAAGCAGAGATGTTGAGTTTTTGAAAAGAAGGAAGCAAAGATTCCTCCTCCGAGACTCACCTAATGTAGATTTTTCACTAGTTGTAAAAATTGAAGCTGATGTTCCCTCGAAGATGAAAGTGATGATGGGGATGATGGTGTTGATCTAGATAGAACCACAACCCATGGGAACAATTCAACATATGCCCAAGTGGTGTACTATAACATTACGAGATGCAAGAATGGATGCTCCACTGGATACATCCACCCCTGGACCATGGAATCATAGTAAAGCAAGAGAAGAAGTTAACTTTGCTTTGATGAGTAGAGTTATTGAGTTTGATGAGCCCTCTATAGTCCAGGAAGCCCTACATTCAAAAGCTTGGAAATATGCCATGGATTTTAAATATCAATTAGTGATGAAGAATAACACTTGGAAGCTTTTCGATCTTCCACTAGGAAAGAAACCCATTGGATGCATATGGATATTTAAAACAAAGTACAAAGCAGATGGGATGATGGAAAAGTATAAAGTGAGACTAGTAGAAAAGGGGTATGCATAAAAAGAAGGAATAGACTACGAGGAGACATTTTCTCCCAAAGCTAAGATAAAAAAAATCAAAATGATCTTTTCTCTAGCTACACACCATTTGGTTGGAAAGTCCAGTCGGATGGACGTAAAAGTTCCTTCCTAAACGGATATTTACAAGAAGAAGTCTACATGGCTCAACTTTGAGGGATATGTAGTATCGATCAAGAAGCAAAGGTATGCAGACTCGAAAATCTCTGTATGGCCTTAAACAGCCACATCGGGCATGGTACATAAAGATTGATGAGCATCTCCTACAACATGGATTTGATAGAAATCCATACGAACCCAATCTCTACCTAAAAAGAAAGGGAGGGAGATTGTGATTGTTGTTGTCTATGTCGATGATCTAGTTATCACTAGAATTTCAGGTGAAGCTGATTGATCCAATGAAGAAAGATCTTAATCGATCATTCAACATGAAAGATCTTGGGCTAATGCATTATTATCTTGGATTAGAAGTATGGCAAAAAGAGAATCACATCTTTGTTTCTTAGATGAAATATACCAAGAAAACACTCGAGAAGTTGAGGATGATGGATTGCACACCAATTTCTATAACTATGGAGAACAAATTATAGTTATCTCATTCATATTCATCTCCTGAGGTAAGTGTTACTCTCTATCGAAAGTTGATTGGGAGTCTCATTTACTTGACCTACACTAGACTAGATATCATCTTTGTAGTAAGCTATCTATCTAGGTTCATGTAGGAACCCAAAGTGTGTCATTGGAAAGAAGCAAGGTGCATCTTGAGATATCTCAAAGGATCAGTGGATCTTGGTCTAGAATACAAGAATAATGATAACTTCTTCTTGTCTGGATATTCGGATTCAGATCATGAAGGAAATATTGATGACAGAAAATCCACTTCTCGGATTTGTGTTATTTAAGGGATCTAGACCAATATCATGGGAAGAGCAAGAAACAACACTTCATTTCTCATTCTTCCACAGAAGCCGAGTATTGTTCTGCAGAAGAAGCTATCTGTGAAGTGATATGGCTACATCACATAATATAAGGACTTAGAATACCACAAGACAAACCGACCACCATGTATGTTTCTATCCAATATAGAAACATTAAATTTTTTCCAAGACCCTTTTTAGGCGTTAGAGAGAGTTTTATTTCATCGAACCCTAATCACTTCACCGATAAAAATAATCATTCTTCCCTACACAATTCAACATTCTTATAAACATTTTTGGAATTTATTATAATCTGTGTGATTATGGAACTAAAATCAAACAAGTGAGAAGAGAGGTTGATTTTGACAAAGAAATATAATTTTCAATTATCATCTTAACTATCATGATTGACATTTCAATTTTTTATGCCAATGAGTTTCGCATGACAACATATATCTATATCCAAAAATTAATGATTCAAGCATGTGCCATCCCTACCTATATCATAACATAAGGGGAAAATTAAATTAAAGAGGATTATAAAATATGAATAGGGTCTCACAAAGCTTGAATATATGGTTAGATATAGTATATTCAGCTCTTTACACACACATGGACAAACACACATATAAACACATGGATAAGCATGATAAAATGATCTAAGGCCTTCAATTGAGATTTGAAAAAGGACAGGGGATGTGGATATGTGGATATATATATATATATATATATATATATATATATATATATATATATATATATATATAATATACTATATATATATACATATACTATAATCATATAATATATATATATATATATATATACATATATTAGATATATATATATATATGTAATATCATATATATATATATATATATTATATATGTATATATATATATATATATATATATGATTGGGGGACTAATCTTCAATCATTCTAGTTAGATATATGGGAACTCATACGTTAGTTTTAATATCATTTTGACATTTCACATTTTATGGAAATGATTTATCAACATATATCTATATCCAAACATTAATGATTCAAGCATGTGCCATCCCTACCTATATCATAACATAAGGGGGAAACTAAATTAAAGAGGAGTATCAAATATGAATAGGGTCTCACAAAGCTTGAATATATGGTTATATATAGTATATTCAGCTCTTTACACACACACGGACGAACACACTCATAAACACATGGATAAGGGTGATAAAATGATTTAAGGCCCTAAATTGATATTTGAAAAAATTATGGGGATGTGGATATGTGAATATATATATATATATATATATATATATATATATATATATATATATATATAAAAGGGGACTAATCTATGCTATTAATCATGTAACCTTAATCAAACAATATCTAGATATGTGGCATGCTACATATATAATAAATACATCATATGATGGATCATTCATGTGATTATATTGATCATGCATAAGGGGCCTTGACAAATATATGTGAGGACTACCTATAGAAATAAAATCACACACATTGGGTATCCGTCTTATCTTGATCGACACTACTATTCATGTGATTCCTAAATAAGAAAATTACAAATTGACCCATGTCTTTGGCCATATTTGCTTACTTTTTATTGCTAATTTTGATCTTAAACTCTTGCTTTCCCAATCCATCTTTTCATTCTTTGGAATTTCTCACTCTAGAAACCCTCGCCCATCCGTGACACTAGTGGTAGATGCCCCTATCCCCTTTGGGTACCCTTGACCCGCTTCTACTTTTCTCACATATTTTGGGTTCTTTATAGCCGTTTGGGCATCCTATCCTTTTGGTAATATGTCTATTTAGGGTTAAATACAAAATTCAAGAAAAAGGTATTATATAAATATAAAGTTATGTCACCATAATAAAGGACCGAAAATAAGCATTAGGTATCACAACCTAAGGTTACATCTAAAGGCTATTATGGAGCATTCAAGCATCCATTCTAGCTCCACACAAGGGACAAGGGGACAAATTCTTCTACATGCACTTCATAGGAAGGGAAATCAATTATCTTCCATGAAAACATCTACTTACATCTTCTACATATAGCTATTTACCCTCGATCAAGTGAGACACAAAAGAGAGCCACCTAGGACATGATTCACACACACATATATAACTACATTAGGTTTGAAATGTAGTGCAATGCTCTATCATAAGATCACTTGTTTGAAAATTGAGGAAAGTTCGACCTTTCATTTGAGTTATTTTATTTTTGTATTTGATGTACTTTTGAGGGTTTTGCATGTCAATTCTTTATCATGACGTTACTGGAACATTCAAGATCATCATGTGACATACTAATGCGACAATGAAATGAAGGAGAAAAAATACCTTCCGACTATTCAAAGATGGCTTTCTAATATTTTTGGTAATCGAAGGTGCCCCTAACCCATTTTGGGTGCCCAGTTCGATATACTCCTCTATCTTTGCATTTTTGGGTTTTGTTGTGACAATCTACACTTCATATTTTTGAGTTTGTCACATTAGTACAACCCAAGATTAATTACGAAACAAATAAGTATTTTTTTCCTCCTCTTTGCAATTAGGGTTTTAAAGATTAATTTTTTATTTTCTTGGGTCGATTTATTAATACCGCATATTCATTTTATAGCCACATTGCAATTAGAATTAGGCATATATTTATTCAATAGTTTTCTTAATTACTACATATCTATATATGGGACCATACCCATATCTAGTCATAATAGAGCAATGAGAAACTCCCACTTTATATCCATGAGGCCCTAATTTGGGGAATGTTTGATAAATAGTCCTACGCCACAACATAGGGTGTCACCCCATATATCTATAGGTTGGGTGGGGCATGCACATAATCTAATCCCAACACTAAACTCAATATATCTATGTGGAACGTGATTAATGAATGAATATTTCCCATTCGATAATCATTCTATTTTCCCCTCCCCATATATACAATTTAGATATATGGACATCTAAATATCTATCTCTAGATATCCGGGGAAGGGGTGAAATTAGACGTTAGGCCCAAGTCAACATAGTAGATCTATAGGCCCCGTAAATATTCGGATAAATATATAAGGTAAATATTAATAAAAGGGATTTATTCTATATTATCCTTAGAAATCCTAGTCTAAGATTGCAAAATGGCTATTAGTACGTATCCAAACTAGGCAATAAACCACTTTCATCTCATTACCAATCATACAATCATGATAATACATATTCATATGGGGCTATATATATATATATATATATTATTGTGATGAGAGTTGTGTCTTATCGAAAATATTGGCATACAAGTTGGAATTTCTCTCTCTAGTGACTTAACAATGATACTTGAGATATTCTTTGGGGACCCACTCTGAATGGTATTGTACAAAATAGTATAAATTGTTCTTCACCCATATAGATATTTTCATTGTCATGCTTGTAGAGCTACCCTAACATACACTTAGTCCTCTCTTATGAGGATGTTTGGGATTATGATATGTCACCCTATGTCCCCCCAATAGATAGTTTTACTACATCTATATATATATATATATATATATATAGTTCTCATAAATCCCTAGCTCTTTATTCGTATTTTTATGCTTCCAAACTCACTAAGCTTAATAAACATAACATAATATATAAAGACAGGGGATAAGGGGACCTTAGATCTGACAATAGCTCAGGGTGAAACATATACCGTATCTTTATATGGGTTGCCCTATATATACTAACGTGATTATATGACACATGATTGAATATATGAGGACCATGTATAGAGTGGGTTCAAGGACCCCTATATATATATGCGGGACCTCTTGACCCTATCTAGATAGTGGATAAATGACCCCATATATCTAGTAGAGTTGATTGACACAACACCATACCCATATATATACATTATATTTAGGGAGGGAGAATACATCAATGGGTTTGTGAATGGAATAAAAACCATTCCACCATTGGGATGATTAGTGATGAATATGACAACATATTAATGAGGCAACTACAAATGTGAATACCGAACTATGCTAAATTGAATGATGCTCATATTGAATAGAACTCATATATATATATATATATATATATATATATAGGGATATTCTATTATGCGAGAGGAATCTACAGTTGTATATATGGACTGAAAGAGTCTGATGTCGTGCCCGTGTCTAAAAATTAATTGTTTTCCCATGAAAAAAACCTAGGGCCCATTGACGTTTTAAAATAAAAACAAATATAAATGTAATGAATTTTATTTTTACCTATAAATAAAAATTCAGGTGAATTTTATTTTGTACCTATAAATAAAAACTGTGGTGAATTTTATTTTGTACCCATAAATAAAAATTAGGGTGAATTTTATTTTGTACCCATAAATAAAAAATACTTGCTGCACTTTGGTGAATTTTATTTTGTACCCGTAAAAAAAAAATACTTGTTGCACTTTAATAATTACATAACAAATAATTTTTCTTGCTGCTTCATTAATTACATAAGAAAAAATACACTATACCTCTCGGCATATTTTACATAGATTTTTATAAGATATATATGCTAAAATAACTGCATCATAATATGGAATTATAGATCTTCACTACCGCAGAGGAAACCATCTAATATGAAATGAAAACTATTTATGGAATCATTACCAATACTAGTGACTTGAGTCATGAAAAAAATCACAATTATTTTATTTAAATTTCTTCGATCCCTTATAGTCAATTTACGGGAGGGACATTGATATAGGGATATAAAGGAATGCAGTAATTTTTTTCACTACATATCCCATATAAAATCAGGGGTAGGGACATTGACATAGGGATCGAAAGGAATGCAATAAATTTATTCACTACATATCCTATATAAAGTTAGGAGGAATAAAATTGATGTAGGTATAGAAAGGAATGTATTTATAATCTTTAATCCATCACCTATAGTAAATCTCGGGATGCAACATGGATATAGAGATATAAAGGACTGCATTAATTTTCTTCAATCACCTAAATATTGTTTGATCAATTGGGCACATCAATTTTATTAACCATTTATCCTACCATGCTTAAAATATATAATTATTTGCATTATTATATTATAACTAATATCAATTGATTGAGGCTATATGGTTTTTTCCGTAAATATACAGATGGGAGATCAAGTACGTTCAACGTGATGTACATCATCCCTACTATGATAATGAATAGAATTATATATGAATTGATTTTGAAGCTAATATCACATAGATATGGTGAGCTAACCAAATTAATTACGCCTGAGGCATTACTACCCCCGGTAAGATCTGAATGAGGACGCTCAACAGCTTGACCAGCTCGTCATCCATTGCTCTCCAGCTGTTAGGAAGTAAATTTGGTCGTAGTTATCTCATTTGAGTTGTTTGCTAGCAAATACGAGGGAGACGCATCTCACGTATTTTCCTAAGGGATATAGGTATTCCTCTCCTGAGCCAGTGGCGTAGGGTTTCAACTAATGAATTTATAATTTGAGGTCAGAGGTATCTGGTGCTTCAGAGTAATTTTGTGGATGCGGTAGCTCGAATAATGAAATCTGTCACAACTGCACTGAGCTTCTACTCTTCGAATTTTCTACTCGCTCAGTTAGGGTAGCTATATCATGTTCTCCATGATTGCATTCCGCTGAGAGTTCATAGGGATGTCAAGCCCATTAACATTACCAAATATTGGCAGGAATCTGTTTACTCACAATGCATGTCGTCCATTACAGGCTACAGTCAGATCATACCATTTGGCTAGTTAAACGAGTAACTACACTACTACAAGGAGGGGTGTTTTGAGACAATAATAGAGACAATACTTGACCAAATTGTCTCAAATAGAGACAATAAAAAAGTTGTATATTGTCTCTATTATTGTCTCAAAGCGGGTGTCTCTAATATTGTCTCTAATTATTGTCTCTCCGGAGACATTTTAGATTGATATCATTTTTGTCTCTTGAGAGACAATATCATTATTGTCTCCCTAGAGACAATACATAATACTAATTTTTTGTCTTTCTAGAGACAATACTAATTTCAATTTTTATTGTCTCTCTAGAGACGATACGAATTTAAAAACAAAAAAATTGAATTTCAAGAATAAATAATAATCAAATATCATATAGTGCAATCGACGGCTACATATTGTCTATGATGTCAGTGCGGGTTGATAATTAATATTAGAAATTAAAAACAATTTGATTTGAATTTTGTGCCCAACAAATGGGTCCACAAACATTTTATTATTATCAAATAAGATAAAATACAAAAGGGTGTTTAAATGTGGTTAACCCTTTAAATACAATGATAAAATAGAAAAGGGTGCCTAAATGCCATTAACCCTTCACATACAATATGAACACCTTCTCTCCACCACCAGCTTCAAGCGATATGTCTGTTTCTCTGGTTCTACTTTGAGGTTCTTTTTCTTTACTTTTATTTTGAGCAATTGCCTCTCTGCCGACAATTGTCATCTTCATGTTCTTCGCTTTGATTGTCTCAACTTTGATACAATTCTCTATTATCGATAACAACAAAGGTGCATTAGATTCTGAGATATTAAGAACACATATTTTACTCTAGTTCTGCCAAAAGTATTCACAAATTACATTTAAACTAAGACAATAATTAAAACCTCGCACAAAACTAATAAGCTAAGTTGTGCACTCATATACCTGTATGATAAAATCCATGTTTTCCTATCATTCCCAACACAAATATCCAGGTGATCATCTGTACTTCCGCCATCCAAGAAAAACTTTTGTTTCTTTGTTCATAGTCACAGAAAAATATTGAGTCTATAAATTAAAATGACAGTGCAAAATAAGAGAAGCATTCACTTGAGTTTCTTTTGTTTCTTTATTTAATCTCTTTCTTAAGCTCTTCTTGAGTTTCACTTGCCTCTTCATAGTGCATTCTCTATAGGTTCCAGCTGAAGATGTACTATATTGGTCTTTACAGAAAGACAGTCATGATCACCGCTTCCTCACTATATCCCCTCACCATTGTAATGAAACAAGAAGCAACAGTAGCAACAACAACAAATAATCCAAGCCTACAAAAAGTTCACCCAAAAACACAAGTTACCAACTCAAGAGCCCTACATATAAGAACTTTTCTCAAATGAGCTTAAAAAATAGTCCCACATCTAGATTCTACTCAAGGTAAGATCCTAACAAGGACATGGTTCCATGGAGCGGGTTACTACTCCAATATTTCTTGGGGTGGGTCTTAGATAGATTCTCAGCTGGCGCTAAAACAGAGGTCACCACCAGATACGGTAGCAGAAAAACCAGATAGACCCTGGCCACCTTGGAGATTTCCTTGTCTTGACCCAGCTTGAGGAGCAAAGACACCACATTTAGCCAGAGGAATCCGATGGGAAGGGTTGTGGAGGAGCATGAAGAGCCCTCGGTAAAGGGTCGCGTCCATGAGCTCGTGGTTCGCCACTCCGAAGGTTTGCGCACAGAGGAGCATAAAATTAGACAAGGACATAATTGTTTATATGTAATGGTAGACAGATTCAACAAAGTGGTTGTCCTAATTCCCTGCAGGAAGAAAATAACAAACCGAAAGCAACCAAATTATTCTTTGAAAATGAATGGGTATATTTTGCATGGCTGGAATCGATCATATCTAACTGTAAGAGTATCTTTTAAATTAGCTTTCAAGTATATTTCGGTGTACAATGGACATTAAATTCAAACATGACACTGCCTTTCATATACAAACAGATCAAAAAATGAAAAGATGAAGCAGACATTTGTTCATATGCTCAAAGGATACAATCACAAACACCCAAAACTTGGACTGAGAGCCTGCCATTTCTGCAACATTCATATAGCTAAAAGGAGGATGAACAAATCTACTTTCAAACATTTGAGGAAGGGAAAACATACATCGAAAGATTTTTGATAGTGTAAGAACATAAATTGAAGAAAATGTTTTCAAGCAAACATTACCTTGCCACCAGGAAGCAAGAAAGTGATAGCATGCCAATCAAACTGAGGAAACAAATGAGCTAAAAGTATGTGACCAGCTTCATGTACTGCCATCAACCTTATATTCTCAACAGGAACCTGCTTTTAACAATGAACTACTCTTTTACAAAGAAACAGAAATGATTGTAATAAAAGCACAACAATATTAGTGAACTCAGAAACCAGGGGTGGATATTCATTTAATAAGGGAAATTCCTTTTAATAATTTGCACAGCAATATGTGAAGCTAGAAGATTAATGTCACAAAACAGATAAGAGGCATACCTTCCTTGCATACATCCGTTGCTCTTCCTCCGTCATGAGGAAACCTATGTTTTCAAATAATCGTTTATCCAATGCATCAATGATATCTTGTTGGAATATTTCATTGTGACCCTTCCTTATCTGCAATTTCATTTCCAAACTAAGAACCCGCAAGATATTTTACAAACAAGAGACTTAAAAAGATAATAGGATAAAAGAACAACACATCCATCCAAATTCAACACTGAGAAACCAAAAAATAAAACAAAAAATCAAGTGACATCATATTAATGTCTACAAATAACCAAAACTGGGCAAGTACTACCAAGTACCAACAACCATAGCAGTAAAAGGAGAATGTGGTTCTTCAAATTTTGACCTAGTGGTAAGTAAGGTAACTTACCAATACAGCCTGAAAGTAGTATTGCTCGAATTGCAAAGACAAGGAATTGAAATTTTATAAGAGAAAAATATATTATACAAATGTGATTGCTGAACCCTTCAAATGATCACCGTCAGTAAATCAACATTATAGTTCAAGAACTCAAAGTGCCTGGTAAGTGGTACCCATAACAGTGTAAATTGACTCTGTAATTTGAAGGAAATCCTGTCTAAATAGAATAGAATTTCAAAATGAAATTCAGATAACAAAGCAGTTCACATAAAAGGAGAAAACTCAAATTTCAAAAATTTGACATGACGATCAATTCCATTGTCCTTTTTGGAGTGAAAATGAACTTCTATATAGAGTTAAAATCCCTAGCAGTATTCTTTTGAATCATGTATATATTAATGAAGTAAAATTGGGTTAAAAACAAACAGTCTCCTGAGTGATAAACACACAAGGAGATTGCTGAATCCTCAAGATGTTGCATTGTACAAAGCATAGAGGATTATAGTGATTAGCACATATAGTCCATAATCAAGAACCACATTTTGGAAAAAAAATTGCATCGATAATACTCCTAAAAACACTGTCCCTCCTAGCTGATACAGACTGCATATTGCTAACGACCATCTCAAACATGTTGAAATATAAAATCGATACATAATTGGAATTGTATTTCGCAGGGTTACTAGACATGGCTGTGTTCCTAGCAGGCCACGTATGAAATGATATCCAAGACCTTATCAAAGTATAAAAAAATAATCATTCAACCAGCTATTCAGAGGCTCATGGAAAGGGAGGGGTTGGTTGAGTATATTTCTGAGGTACCTTTTCTTCCAGTCGGCATTGACTTGGACACCTAGAGAAACATCACAGGGAAAACCCATTATGGTGATCTTTATTGAACTTTCTACAAAATCTACCTGGCATTTATGATGTTGGTGGCACTCAACATCTTCCTGTCTCATTTCAACCATTTTTCTCCTAGCCACGTGATCTGGGAGCATCCCTGTATCTAGAAAGATATCCTGCGTGTGGAGTTGATGGATCCCCTTTCAGAAGAGTTAAGCATCGGTGGGAAAAGATTCCACAAGAAAGAAGCAAGAAGTTTGTCTTCAGCGCTTAATTCAAGCCTAGTAAAACTATTCTGAGATTTGTAAGCTTTGTAGTTCATTTTCGCGCCGTGCAAACTTAAAGGAGGTTTGCAAGTCTAGGCAAGCTTTGTAAATCTACAAGCTTCGCAACCCTACACGAACTTTCCAATCCTATAAAGCTTTGCATGCCTAAAGATTTGTGCAAACTTGAAACTGCTTCACAAGCGTAATGATGTGCACAAGCTTGAAACCACTTCAGAAACTTGGGAGAGCTTTGTAAGCTTGGATTAGCTGTGCAAAAATAAGACTTGCTTCACAAGCCCAGTTCCACTTTGCAAGCCTCTTTTGCAACCGTGCAAAGTTCAAATTTGTTGTTTACACTGTGTTGGCTCCAGCCAGCCAGCCAGTTTGCTTTGACTGTGAATGTTCCACATTATAGGAATTTGAAGAACTGATGATTCAGCATTCTTTCAGCAAATTCTCATTGTCTAAAGGAAAATCCACCAGCTTTGCAACACCATGCCACTTAATTTTGCACACCAAGATCAACTTAACCACTTCAACGTGTGAGTAAACTTGAAACTAACTCTTAGCAAATTGCATCCCATCACAAGGCACAATAATGACAACTATCTGCAATAAATGTTTGCATTACAAGGTGTGTTTGTAGACTTGCTCTTCAATTGTATCATATGTTTGCAATATAAGAGAACTATTAAAACAACATAACACTTCAATGTTGGAAAATAAGAACATGGTCATGAATTCAATACTTAATTTTGCACACCAAGATCAATTTAACCACTTCAACATTTCAATTTTGCATAGTAATACGGTTTCTTTCTATTTAGCTCAGAAATTTTTGGAACTGAATTTTGGATGAGCAAGATAGTTTTTGATCAAGAGAAAACAAACAAAATCTAAAATCTCAGGCGTGCATCCAATTCATTATGAAAGTCAATATTTGTCCAAGTAAAAAAAGCTGAAAAGTTTTATGATTTATACTTGATGAAAAGCATGGGGATAAAATTTCTTTCTAATAGACTCAGCTAACCAAAAGACTTGTACTACATCCAAAAGTAAACAGATGATAAAATTACCTGATGTAGCCTCAATCTTATGAGGAATGGAAGAAAGCTGAAGACTTCCAGAAGTGAGATTATGATGCATTGCAATGGTATCCAGAGATGGCATTGGTTCTGCCAAGAGGCCTAGCTGATTTATTATTGCCAAAAGGCCAGGCTTTGCTACGACCAAGGAATTATAAATTGAGGAGCCTTTCTCCCATGCCATGCTTTCAAGTAATCTTTTCTCTAAAGAGTTCAGATGTCACTTTAACTCTCTTGGAAGAGTTTCCTCATGCCTTACAAAACTCTCTATCACCTTACTCAGATCGAATGCAGTAATCCCTGCTCTTTCAAGAACTGCAGGAAACATCATTGTTACTGTCTTGTGTGTTGCCAAAACAAGTTCTGCAGAGCAAGCAAGCATGCACCTATGAAATATCTCATTAATCAACAGAGATGTCAAGTTACTGTTACGCAATCTTTGTGACTCTGCTCTGCACATGGCAGCCAAAACCCTATAATAGAGTTTTAATGCTTCCAGTCTACGCTGCTCTGCCCATATGCTATCCATCAAGGCAACACTCTGAAGGCTTCCAACAACACATCTGTACACAGGTGCACTACTAGGGAAAATTGCTTCAAGTATTATTTGTGTCCTACAGATCACATCTGCTGTTATATCCCTGTCACATGATGAAAGAAAGTGCTCAAGCTCGGAAGAGGGTTTTGCCGGAAGAGGAGCTATGACAGTTCGTAGCCATTTTGCAGTTGTTATTGTTGTGCTTACAGGTGTAGCAGGTGGGGGCATCTTAATTTTGGAGGGTGTGGAGCTTTCTTTTACTGGTGATGTCAAAGGAGAGCCTGGTGGAGATAATGGACTCGTTATTTTTTTTGTAGGTGAAGACATAGCATCATACTTTCTCTGCATAGATCAAATGCATACATAAGATTAGTATCACCCCAACGCGACAGCTTGCCATACACAACCCACTAACAGAGTGCCATTAAAAGCATTCAGTAAACATGTGATATAATTCCCCGCAAGGTCGCAAGTACAGACCATATTTACACAATATGCTCAATAAATCATGGGATGTTGGCAAAACTGTCAACATAAAAAAATGGTGGAAAATGTACGAAACAAGATCATAATATGCATGCGTATAAAAGATCAGCAAAATATCAAATAAAACTTATATCTAATAAACATCGGATATTCAGTACTAAACACGCAAAAGCCAAAATGTTATCACCATATTAAAGACAACACAAACAAGTAAGTTCTTATGATTTATCCCGGAAAGGTAAAATTCACAGAAACAAAAATATTGGTTTAAATGTCTGCAATAATGAAAACTATGAAAAAAGGAAAACAGAAATCAAGTGATGAATTCAAAGAATAAACAAAATATGCAAACACAAAGCTACATAAATTTAGAATAATCTATGTTCAATTGCTTTTAAATCGTGTAAAAACCAACCAACATTGCAACATTCAACAAATTAACTAAGCATGCGTTACGATACAAGTAACATACACAATTGACCAAAATATAAAAAGGATGCCTACATTGAGTAACACTGGAGGCTTTCCTTATAATGTACACATATTCAAGGTTGGATATTTCATACCTTTACTCCGGATATTTTAAAGCACACCTCTCTCAAACACTTCCTGAACCAAACAAGTCTCTTCTTCATTTACAAACATTCGCTCATCGAGCTCCCCTCTATCATGGATCGCATCTTCATAATCCCTTTCTAGAATTCGAATGCTTGATATTATGGAGATCTCCTCCACAAGATCTTGAAAATACGTCAAGCCATCTACAAGATTCAAAGGAATACGATACAGTTCATCATTTCAAAGCCATTCCATGGGATAATGAAAAGTAACGGAAGGTTTAAATCACAACCTGTATCAATATTCTTTAGCTCTTCAGTTTGGCATTCTGAAGCAGGACATGGAGTTTTCTTGAGAATACCAACTATCAGGGTATTAGCCTTTTCAATCATCTTTAGCAAATCATCTTCTGATGTTTGATAGATATTGCACAACGATGATATAAGATCAACTCCCTTAGTACCTTTCCTAACTGAAAGAACAGATATGTTAGTCTAAATCATACTAAACAGAAATAAGAAAAATAATCCAAAATAACAAACAGCAGGCAAAACCAATTTTCCAAGCAACATCCAGAAGACATTACCAAAGAGTGTAGAATCATTCAGGGAAAAGCTTCTGCATCGGATGGGAACATGCAAAATCGGAATAGCCTGCCATATAGACATTCCTTCCAATTAAAAAAACCAAAGGGCAATAAGCCATGTCAAATATCTAACTAATGAATTTGAGCATACTTTTGCACAAACTCAATTGCACCAAAAAAATATGTGTTGTCTTCTGCAACTTACCAGAATTGACACTAAACCATTTGTGCAAGTAACCAGGTCTTTGAACCGGCTAAAAACATGGATTCTGAGTGCCAAGAACAACATCCAACCAAATCTAAGATAAATTGAAACAGACTCAGTACCAGTTACTGCATCTTGATTATTTTCCCCTGACAAGAAGAAATCCTGGTACACCCGTTTATAATACCTGGAAGCCGTGATATGAAAAAATAAGTAATAAATCTAGGAATTGCTAAGTATTCCCATTTAAATATAAATCTCAACAGACAAGGATGTGACCATGAAAACAATCACATTTGGCAACAAGCCATACAATGCAGACTAGCAAATGACAGTAAGAAGAGAAAAAATGATTGTATCTTGGATAATACCATGCATATTATAGCCGTATTCATTTTGCTTTGCATGACCACTCATTGCAAAATTTGATCAAGATGTAAGCATACCAAGACCCGTAAAGAGGATGAGGGCAAAAAGGCCTCCAAAACAAGATGAGTCATAAGCCTAGTTACTTCAGGTTAAGTACTTACTTGTACAACACAGTCAGATGAACGAAGTTTGCTTGGAGCTCCTTTGTCTGTTACACCCACACTAAATCAGCTAATATGTTTGGCAGAGCTAAGAACAATTTTAAATCAAATATAAAAGTAATTACTAACCTTCTAAATCAAATAACATATATCGTTCGGCGTTCACATTGCATAGTGCACATGCGATTGCTAGTTATTTAATGTGAAAGAGTTGGTCCCTCCCTGTTTGGCTTCCAAATCAAAACTCTTTATTCTCTTATCAGTGTATAGACGAGCTAGGTGGTCAGAGTCCCTTAAGAGAATAGAAAGAAATACATATATGTAACTTTCTCCCATAGTGTGTCTCTACCAAAATGTAGAACCAACCTGTGAGAACAACATGGAAGTTTATTAAATAACAAAAACATAAACGTAGGATAAATATGTGCATGCTAATAACAAATAACAGTCTTTCAAGCAAAAACCTTGTTCCTAAACAAAATAACGAGTTGTCCGGGTTCATAAATCAATCGAAAGGGGATATTTCTAGGGTTGAAGAGAAGAGAACAAAAGGATTCAGCTGCCTTTACACACAGACACCTCAAACAAACACCTACCAATAACCTGCAGCAGCAATAAACAAAATGTTTCTGTACATGGCCATCTGAAAGTGAATGGAGCCCTTTGTCTGCAGAATTGAAGACAAAAATGTTGTGCAGAAAGCCGCACTTTGAATGGAGTGGTATGCCTTATTTCCACCTCCTATCTTCTAACCCTCACCGGTGGTAATGATAAGAAATAAACTGCATACTTTTCACCGCCAATAAAAACAACATTAGCTACATGCATAGATTGGCATGGCAGACATAGAGGCATTTGAGAAAAATAAACCCACAAAAAACCATAATGAGAATATATAATTGTTCTTGCAATACAAAATTATTGAACCCGCTACTCACCAGGTGGAAGCATCCAAAAGTAATCCAGGTATCGTATGCTACTCCCATCACCAATAAAGCCCACAACCAGGAAAACTCCCTAATCCCTATCCAAAGTGAACCCCAAACGCTTGTATTGGGATGCAATGAATACCCAAACCTTCGCACAATGAACAAAAACTCTCTTATTTGGGAGGAGTGAAACTCTTTGTACAAAACTTGCGCACATATCCCGTCGATTCAATCCACGGATGAGAAAAGCTCCATACTGCTGCCAGATCTAACTGCGTTCGTGACCCTCAATCTACAATGTTGTAAAAATAGTCTACACACAAAACATTAAATAATAATACCAAAAATAAACCATTATCTCCAACGATGGATGAATCTACACCACGCACAACTGTCTTGCATTCGAACACATGGTAATTTCAATAATAGTTTCCCAATCACACACAAAACCTTCATAGCCCAATCAAACACAAAACCCTCATAAGATCTGGTAATTTCAGTAATAGTTGCCCTCACAAAAATTGATTACCAAGTTGGCTTGATAGAAGCATTTCCCGAGTTTGGACAACGGGATTCGACCATGGCTCGACTGGTATAGTCTGAGTTTACAGCCACAACAGAGAGAAGGTCGTTGCCCTAGTCTCCAGCAAACAACTCCAACTAATGCGCCCACCCCGTCAGTCAAGGAAATTTCGCACTCTGACCCCTAGACGATGAGATGGTGCCTTGCCCCACGCCCATCCGACACCGACAAACCCAAAAAAACTCCAAACGGGGAGATGTTGCTGCCCCAACCATTTCCTCATGAACCGGGCTCATCAAAAACATCCCACACCTTCACATTGTTTTAAATTGCAGCGGGAAAATTCTTCCCTCCTCAAAAAAAAGACGTAACTCGCCGCCTGGGAGTGGCCCCGTGCACCCGTCACACATTTCTTCATCTTCTGAATATCATAAATCCTCTAAAGCATTTTATCTTGGCACTGCATACAAAAATTCCCTCTCAAAAGTAGCAGCAGACAAAATGGCGGAAAAAAACATTTTTATGTCAATAATACCCTCCGACAATATACAAAAAAGAAAAAAGGAGGGAAATTTTTGAGACGAAATTATATTTTAGAGACAAAATTATATTTTTGTCTCTATGTTTTGTCTCAAATGACCAATCACACATGTCGAGAGACCTATCACTTATTTCATATGTCTTCAAATTGCAATGAGTTGTGTTCTCTGAGGCCCGAACACTTTGGTCAGCACAAGTGCAATTCCCCGCAACATTTGTGCAACAAAAAATGCTCTCTTCCAAGCTGCAGCAATCCATGTGCTGTGGCAATCGAGTGTAAACATAAGCAACATGAGTGCCATGAGAGATATTGCCAGAGAAATTGCAGTATAATTGGTTGCAGCAGGACATGTGGAGTCAAAGACCATTTCCATGATCTGAATCCATATGCAGAGCATTTGTGTGGAAATGAACATGCCTGCCCTGAAGAATGCGAAATGCCGGGAATATGTGAGATCTTTACGGAGCTAGTCAGACGAACTTGGGTTTTCCAGGGTCAAAGGGGATCTTTCGAGTATGATCTTGTGTCAGAACAAAATGGCCTGCGCAAAGGCTGTTGCATTCCCATTCCTCCCTTTGAAACAGATCACCAAGGCCCACATGTTCACACAAAAAATGAAGATTCTGTGCACTATTGCGACAACGCAGATGTCAATCTTGTGGTTACTTCTGTCAGCTTCCTATAGATCACTCTGGCTTGCACGATACGGTGCATGGAAATATGAGAAATGTAAGATTCATTTCAGACAGGTGAAGATATTGAGATTCATGATCGAAAGTATAAATGGGGAGAAAGAGGTGAGGCGGAGATGTGTAATATGTATTGCAGGAAACTGGGTCGAGGCCACATCCATTTGGTTCCTTGCCCAGACTCTGCATGTACCAGAAATCTCTACGATGGTTCCAGGCACGCAACTGTGAAATATGGACCTGACGTGGATATTGCCAAAGACGAGCTGACTCATGAGACTTATTGGCAATGTGTCAGGTTCGTTGATCCTTGCACGGAAGAAGAGCGGGAAGAATTTGGCCGCTGTAATCACCACTGCAAATCTGAGGAGCATGAGACAGAGGTAGGTGGCTCTGATAAATCTTACTGCACCGAGAAACTGTGGCACCCACCTATTAAGAGCACTGGACAAAATATAAGTTCTGCAGGGTACATAACCGATGATGGACATCATTTTGGCTGTGATCATTCTAAGAATGTCCCTCACCATGTCATTTTCGTCATTGATAGATCAGGTTCAATGCAATCCTCAGATATTAGCCCCACTATGGCCAAGTTTAATAATCATAATTCTAGACTTGGCTGTGTATATGAGGCCATTCTCAGATTTATACAAGCCCGCCTTCGAACAGTTTCAGATGATTCGGTTTCCGTGGTTCTGTTTGATACTAGTGCAACTGTGGCCTGTAGAGATGGAAGATATGGAAGAGGGTGTTGTTGACAAACTTCTTCAACACCACCCTGGTGGAGGAACTACCTATTCAGCAGGCTTGGATGGCACCGAAAAAATATTGATGAAAGGAGCTCGACACCACACCGTGGACGTGAAAAAACCAGTAGTTGTCTTCTTGAGTGATGGGGGAAACAATGGCGGAGGGATCCTCTGTATTATGTGGACAAAATGAAAAGACAGGAGCCCGGATGACGCTTCATACAATTATGTTTGGGAGACACCCGACAATGCACATCCTTGTTGAAATGGCGAAGAAAGGAGGCGGAACCTTCGAGCAAACACTGGATGAAATTCAGTTGGCCCGAAGCTTTGAAAATCTGGCAGAGACTCTCAAACCCCAAGTTGCAGCTTTGATCAGGAGCTAAGACCACAAAACTTATTTACCTCAAGAGGAATTGTTAATGCACGTTTTCTTTGACATGGGATCACTATTACAAGGTGTTGACAAATTTAAGTGATAACTTCAGCCTTAGTTTACATGTGCTAAACACTTACATAAAATCAAGTACTACTTTGACCATGGGTAGCAAGCCAAATCACTAGCGTGCATAAAAAAATCTCCGAAGAGGCATCCAAATGACACTTTTGTATTTGTTGCATGCAACATACAAATTCTAAAAGAATTAGGACCAGGAGTACGATTATTTGCAACAATGTAAATAAACATGTATCCATTTATGTATGATGCCTTGGATCTTCCATAATATACAGATAGCTTGCTTCTCTAACAGCAAGTGAAAGAAAACAATCTCTAAAAAATGTAGATTTCAAAGATGCTAAAAGAATACTTGTTTTATGGAAACACATACAAAGTGCAACTAAGTTTTGATCATTCTGGCTAAATTATGTACAAATTTATAAAAATATACTTCGTCTGGAAGTATCAAACATATGTTTCTATATTGGAGCTGCACCGATGAAAATGAAGAAGATGACTTGAAAAGGTAATTGTGAGGTAGCCTGACGTAGCCGACAAAAGGAAGAGAGCAAAATACAATACAAAGATAAGGAAAAACATCACTAGCTATTATGATTTTGTGTGTAAAACTCGAATCATTAGTAGCATCCAGCTGAATTATCGATGTTAATATAATTGTGAGATAATCCATGGAAGGGTTAAGTACAAATAAAAAATAGAGGGAAGAAAAAAGTATGCAAGGAATTAATAGTTTATATTGAAATTTGAAATCGTTACTAAGATTAAAATAACGTAATAAATAAATGGAGAGAGTAAGATTCTTGGTAATACTCACCCTCTTTGTCCAATATTTGCAACGGGTTACTCCTGTTGACAAGCACAAAAAATCCATAAACATACCATTACAACAACAAAAAAGTCTTGTAGACACTAGTAAGTTAACCACAATAAAAATTGCAGAAAACGTATAAAACAAATATCAAAATAAATATTTGGATATCAGCTTACCCAAAGCTATGCAGGATTAAGAGAAAGCCAAATTGGAAAGTATTTTTGAACATCACAATTATGTCATCCAAAGCTATGGAGAAAATAAATTTTAAAATGAAAATAACTCAGATCAGATATTAAGGAAATCATAATACCATCTATAGCAAATCCTTTTCCTACAAAGTTGCATACAAAAATGAGAAAAATTCTAGCAGCTGTGTACTTAAATTTCAGATTTGTTTATTTTTATAATTTTAATTCAATTTCTTATGATCTCTCTTTTATCAATAAATAACAGTTTGTGATTGTATTACATCGACATTTACATCATTGGGGAAAACACCTCCCCTGTACATTTGGCAGAAGGTCGTGTACTTGTTGTGGTGGGGGTCACATTTCACCATCATGGACGAGTGCTCGAAGGTGTTGTTTGTAATCTCCACAATGGAAATTTTCTCATGATAAGCCTTCTCTGTAGAGACCACAATGGCATAAGCTGAAAGAATGAAATGGATTTGAGGGTAAGGAACAAGATTAGTCTGGAACTCTGTCACATCCACATTTAGAGCACCATCAAAATGCAAAGATGTTGTTAAAGAAGATATAACCTATTGTAATACCATAAAATACTATAAACCCAAAACACCGCCAAAGACAAATAAGAACTCTGAAATCGGGATCTACACAAAATGCTATTTACAGCAGAGTAAATTTATGAAAAAACAGAGTCACATTGGCATGCAAATAATGCAAAAGATGTAAATAATTACTGACCCGGTAAGTAAGCATGTTAAGGTTATTGTAATTAGTAGGGAAATCTATGTCAAGGGAACGATGACAGATGTCATAAATGTCATCATTATCTAGCAGAACAGACACATTAGTGTGCTCTAGAAGTGAGTGGGTTGGGTTGAGAGCACACTGTTGTAGGGTTCCACCACAGATGTGGAGACTTGTGGTCAAGGGTAAACAATGAAATATAAGTTGGATTTATTCCCATAATACACAGAGAGCCTCTCTAGGAGCAGAGATCTAAGGCATGTACCAATACCACCTCCTACAACGTGAAACACACACAAAATAAAATGTAGTTGTGAGTTTTGGAGTAGAACTACTTACAGGTGTAGAGGGCCTGGTGAAGTTGTTTGTTGCATCCTCTTTGTCGGTGATGAGCTACTCCGGTTGAAAAAGTTGATTGTAGGTACCGGTTCGAACCTTGTTAACATAGAGATGAAGCTGTCAGTCCCTAACAAGTATTCTTGGCATAGCATCGTTGCCTGAATGAATTCCTCATATGAAATCCCTCTGTTATCCATGGATTTTGGAGCCAACACTGGAGATTTCTTCTTACACCTCCAATAAATTAATCCTAATATTGTTGAAAAACACAAAAGGAAGGTCACGGATCCTGCAATGACTGCAAATATCAGGATACATGGCTTTGTTGATTTGTTTGGCTTGTTAGTAATCTCTGTCACTGCCAGTAATTTCATGGTCGTTGATGCAAGCAATATGCACCATTAGTAAAAATGTAGAATCCCCTAATTGGTAAAACAATAAAAATAATGAACCAGGCTACCAGCTACCCTTTACCCCCTTTATCTGGGTGTTCCCACGCCCGAAAATAAATGCTAAAATGTGAAACAGAGGAGGACGTGTTCTTTGGCTTGGGTTTGCCGCAAGTGGTCGCTGCTTTTTGCCTCCATCCGACCTAAACGAACACCCTCTTCCCGGCACTTGAATGAACACCCTCCGGTCATACGTCCGCCCATTCTACCTGGCCCTTACTTTCCCGACTACCGCCTTCTACCCGCTGCGCACCCGACTAATTTTCATGCTCCAACCTGTGACAACGGACCACCTCCTGCCGTTCCATCTATCCGGTTTAGGTCTCGCGTTTGATTATTGTTCGAATAGCATTCCGATGGCAAGATAGGTATCAAATGTTAAAGAATAAAAGTGTTAAAAAACATTTGAGCATGGCATAAGCCTGGACAATGATTTGGATATGGAGCAAACGGGAGATATAGAATAGCAAGTGAGTGACGGAGGAACCAAAATACCTGGAATTGAAACCAAATGAAATCAATTTTAAGGTCGTCATAGATTTGGTAGATGGATTAGGGTTTCTGTCATAATTCGGAGGAGAACCAAATCTATAGCCCATAGAAGGAACTCCTGGGATTGAGGAGGCCCTGGCGGCCAGAACCAAAGCAAGGACATGAAAGGAGTTCCAAGCATTTATGCAATCCTTGGAAACTCAACAGAAGGCTAGATTGTATTGCATGGTTCAGGATGGAGATGTGACTCTGCTACCCTCAAAGCAGTCAAATCTGTAACTCTGCGTATCTGCACCTCTATAGAATCCCCTAGCCAAGTCACACGCTAAAGCCAGGAGATATAGTATTGGCCGAATAGAATCAATCCCCTCACCTGACCATAGCCGCCTGGACTAATAAGAAATTCCCCCAATTTAGGGTTCCCGCAAAAGTTAACTTATTATTAAAATTTAAAAAAGAAAATAAGTTAGAGACAAAAATAAACTTTTGGAGACAAAAGTAAACTTTTGTCTCTAACTTTTGTCTCAAAATAGGGCCCCATGTTGTAGTGTATGTAAACCAAGGTAGGAAGGAAGATTGAGCACGAAAAGAGATGCCTCCTACTTGCTTGATAATGGTATAGGTCTCATACTAAGGTGGATGAAGCCTGTGGTAAGGTCCTATCAGTCTTTCCTTCTTTAAATGAAGCTATACTCGATCACCAACATGAAAGGTGGGTGACATTCAATGTTGATCATGGCGTTGCTTGTTCTTAGCATTAGCTCTGTGCAGATTGGTCTACACCTGTTGTTGAATGTGTTGAGTGTGCTTAATGAATTTACCAGCTTTGTGAGCTTAATTTTGAGCCGAAAGATTTGTTGTAGGTGGAAGTATAGGAAAAGCTACATCAATGGGTGCCAAAGATTGGAAACCCAAGCAAGCTGAAAAAATACTTTGCGTTATAGAACGGTGCGAGCCTTGTTACAGCTATGTTTGATGAAAAATAACTTTTATCCATGTGAATTACTTCCTCGAATTGTACATTCTACGAAGATGCACAATCATCCTCTTTACAAGTTCCATTTTTCCTACAATCTAAGGATGGAATGTGTTAGACTTTTTCAGCTTTGTGTCCATCATCAACCAAATCGCTTTCCAAAAATTGCTCAAGAATCTTCTATCCCTATCGGAGATGATAGCAGCTACCAGTCCAAAACAAATGCGAACATGTTGACATTGGAGTTGATTCTATAGCTAATATGGATTTCTTAAAAGGCGTGAGAATTGCCTTCTTTGAGAATCTGTCAACTACTACATAAACACAATCACTAGCATGCTTGGTAGTAGGGTAGCGTGACAGGAAGTCCATGGAGGTTGAAACAGATTTTCACAGTCTCATTGAAACTGGCAGAGGTGTGTGCATACCTTTCTTTTTCTTACAACCCTCTCCCTCCTAATGCCAAAAAACCTAGCAACTTTTGTAGTTATTGTAAATAGAGGCGACATGATAAGTCCAGGTGCATTAGATTGAAGAAGAAGACTTTGATTGTACAGTCTCTTGATGAGGAAACAAAAACGTTCCCATCAAGACTTCAAATGATGATAAGGCCTACAATGAGTTCAAAGGTTAACTCAATTAGGTCACTTTTATGCACCATCACACTACTCTGGGGGGTCGAGACAATTTGTTTGCCACCCATTCTCACTTTACACATACACTTTTTTGTCGCTTGTATCATCGACAATGGCTCACAAAAAAGTTGATTGTGAGATCCATTTACAAGAAACGCACTTGTCGATGGATCCACATCCTCATATGTGTGCACTTGGATGGAAGGATAGTGGTTCATTCACACAGATCACACACACATGCGCCAAGTCTTTTGCTTTTGGTTTAAAGTTTGTTGATAAGGTCACCTGTGATGTGATGATTATGGACTGTTGCAGCCAATTGACAAGAAAACCCTATCAGTATGATAGGAAAGCTCACAATGATGCATATAACAAGTACAACACCTACACATTATAACAAGATAATGAAAGGTACCTAGGCAGATGTACTACAGAAACAACAAATTTAGTACTCAGTAGTAGGAGAGAAAGTAAAGCAGTCAATCAATTAGGCAACAAGACTTGCATTAATTTTCGTAAGGCAACAATATAATTCAATAGTAAAAGTCAACTTTTCCACAGAGCATGAAAGTCTCGATCAGTTGTTGTAGACATATACAAATGTGTTTCAAGAACCTAAGACACTTCCTCAGAAATAGCAATAAATCACATGATTGACATTATTCCAGTGTGTTTTTTATGCCCCATTATATCACACATCAAAGATTCAAAGTGATGAAATTAAAAACAAAATTTAGAACTTGTTGGCGAAGGTTTCATAAAATCAAGTAGAGCACCTTGTGCTTATCCAATTCTGCTTGTGCTCAAGAAAGATGGCACTTGGCATCTTTGTATAGATTTCCAGGCATTAAACAAGATAACCACAAAAAATTGACATTCTCTTCCTCGCAGTAATGACATGCTAGATCAATATCAAGAAGCAAAGTTATTCTACAGGATTGATCTCAAGAGAAGATATTATCATGTAAGAGTTCAAGCAAAGGGCACATGGAAGACAACATTCATGATCAAACTAAGTCTTTTGAGTAGCTTGTGATATCTATTGGGTTCACAAATGCACTTGCCATATTCATGAGATTGATGAATGACATCTTCAAAGATTTACCTTGACCAATTAGTTATCATCTATCTAGATGATAACCTTTTCTCCAACACTCAGAAGGTACATCTCCAACACTTGTAACAGTTATTCACATCCCCCAACAAAATCAATTATATGTCAATTTATCTTAAGTGTTATTTTGGTCAGACATTGATTTCCTATCTTGGATATGTTACTGATGCCCGTGGAATTTGGGGGATCCTATAAAATCTTCTCAAATGGCTGATGCCTACCATCACAAAGATAAGGAATTTTCTCAGTCTTGTGAACTTCTATCGCAAGTTCATTCTTGGCTATTCAAACATTGCCTCACTTTTTTATAATTTGTGTGTATAGGATGGAAACAAAAATGAATCAAAATTAGGTAGAGAGCATGCAAATTGAAATGGGTCAAAGATTTTTTTAATTTTCAAGTGTATTTATTATTTATGGCATGTAGATGGTTGGTTGATATTAATCAGGAAAAAAGTTATATATTGAAATAAATGTCATCTAGTATTCTACCAAGTATATGCATGTTATAAGTTGCTGCAAACATGCAAATGGCATTAATCACAGGCTATGCACAAAATGGATATGCTGAAAAGGATTTAGAAACTTTCAATCAAATGCAATAGTCAGATTTAAAGCCAAATTCCACAACCATTGCCAGCATCCTTCCTGCTTGTGCCAAAATGGTGGCTTTGGAACATGGTAGGGACATCCATAAAAGCATAAAGGATAGAGGAAATTTTTTATATGTGATTGCAACTTCCGTGGTAGACATGCATACAAAATGTTGAAGCATATACAACACAAGTGAACTGTTTGACAGAATGCTGAGAAGAGATGTGTTTGACATTGATCACAGGCTATGCACAAAATGGACATGTTGAAAAGGCCTTAGAAACTTTCAAGCAAATGTAATTGGCAGAATTTTTGACAAGGAATGTAATAATACATGTAGCTGGGATAATAAATGGTAAGCCATGATTTCAAAGAATAGTAAACTCTAAGAGACAGAGCATGCATACAACGATGAAATCATGAATTCCAACAGTTTATAATAAATTCAGAAAGGGGCATTCTCTAGAACATCTTAAAGGATTTGAATTGCAATTAAATAAAATTGTGCTTTAAATTCCATGTAATCATAGAGTTATACATTGGAAGCCATTATGATTTGTTTGAGAAGAACAATTACAAATTCACAAATGCAGGAATTCTGAAATGATGCTAAAAGATTGGATAAATAAAAAACTAATATCAAATTTCAAAAACAAAGTATTCTAAGCACAACAATTTTTTTAATTCAAAAGCAGCTGAATCAAAGGCCCTTACCTAGCTCAAACTATGGATGAGGAAGTTTTGGCTATGATAACACGCATTAAAACAGGAAGGCATGGAAGCAAGGCAATTCAATAGAATACTAGAAGAAAAATCGATCCATGATGACGCAACTGAAAATTTTAACAGACTAGAAAGAGATCATTTAATCTGAAAAATAATATTAAATTATTGTAATGCAGAAAGTATACTCACAGTGTCTCTTACATTTGTCTTCACTGGTCCAGGTTAAACTCGTCCCAAAGATCCTGTGCATGCGTCCTCCCTAAAGTGGTGAAGGGGACAATAAAAGCACCTAGATTTCGACAGTTCAACGAAGCTATCATGATTGTTAAGGAACTCCAAGACAATGCAACCTATGGCGCCCCAAGCCCTAACGTGAACGGCACCCTCTGCATGTGGCACTCGATGGAGAGCTTCAGCCTGGCCACCGAGCCCCCCGCTCGCTTCCACGTGGCGAGACGAGGGAGCAGGCTCTCCTCGCTGGACCTACTCACGATGGGAAACGCCCCCAGCTGTTGCTACACCTCTTGTGGGAAGCCCACCCCAAGACGTCGGTGCTCACTGCTAGCAGTATTGTATTATCCGTAATGTTATCCCCATCGCAGATTATGGAAACCAGCTCAATCTACACGTCAAAGACTCCATCCGTCTCGTCCACTCGGCCTTATTAACATACACCCTCAGATCTAAAAGAAATCTTATTTCCAAAGCCAACAGCGTAGGCTTCACGAGCGCTTCATTTCTCCAACCCTGCCACAACCTGCAATTCCAACTTTAATGAAATGAAATAAAAGGCAGAGCATGTTGCCCCGTTTAGCTTCCGTCAATTTTTCGTCCAGCTTGAGGTTTGGGCTGAGGCATTTTGCACAAGAAAGCAAAATCTTAAAGAGCTCCCACGACCTCGGCTCCACAGAAAACCTAATCATTTCAATAACAATGTGGCGACCCAGATAAGGCCCCAAATTATCCAGCAAATTGATCATGGTGCAATCTTTAGTTTTCGCCCCTACATGCACCTGCACCAACGCCTGCACCTTGAGAAGAAAGGGGTTTAACAAGGAAAAGAAGGTTTTTGGAGTTAAATCGGCGGGGCAAGTGGATTTAAGATGGTTTAGGATCTGATTTTCTGCAAGGGTCATTTGGTTGTCTTTATCATGGATTTTCCAGGCAGGAAGCTTCCTCAAATGCACATCTGTATCGGAGGGTTTTTCTTCTGATGCAGAAAGGAGAAGCGTGCAGATGAAGGCTTCGACATTGAGAGTGAGAGAAGAGTGCGCCCATGCCGCTGACTCTAACTCTATCTCTGCATTTTCCCCTGTCTCTCGTGCTGCTGCCATTCAAGCAACAGCTTGCTCTTGATCCTGTGCATTTTCCCCAATTTATGGTTCCCAAATTCCCCCCAATTTTGTAAAGTAAAAGTTAATTCATTATTAGAATTAAAAGAGGAAAACAAGTGAGAGACAAAACAAAAATGAGTTAGAGACAAAAGTAAACTTTCGTCTCTAAATTTTGTCTCTAAATAGGGATCCATGTAGTAGTGCTAGGTGCGACCACAGACACAAAGAGCAAGCGGATGGGAAATGATGATTTTTATAATTATGTCGGTGATTCATAGAACCTATTCCAAGGGACGGTGCGTTCTTGCCAAATGTTTGACATAATGATGGGATGAAAAATGCCTGATGAAATTACTGCAGGAAAGAAATCTGATGAAAATAAGATAGGATATCAGCTGCTGATTCGATCCCCCTCTTGGAAAACCATCTTCCTTTCGCTTGAGTCAACAAATCACTTGTATGATCCTGAGGTGGAAAATGGAGCACACATTGGGAATGCCAATTGTGGCAATTGATATTCGACCCCCTTACTATTTGGCATGGAAAAATGTTCAATGCTCTTGTATCTCCCATTGCTCAACACCTGCATTCATGGAGGAAGATAATATATATTAATGCACATAAATAACAAATAAAAAATAGGAATATTTTCAAGCTAAAATTTAAGAAAATTTTCAGAGAATGTGTTCATTTTGATATTTATTTGTGTTGATATTTGTATATAAAAAATGGATGTATTTTTTCAACTCTTAAAATTGTTAAATTAATTTAATAGACGTGATATACAGATATCACTACCCTATAATAATGTTTATGGTGATGATACATTTAAGAACAGGATTGATTAATCTAATAACTATATTTTCCTAAAGATATCTCGACTATATAAAACAAATTGTTTTCCTTCATCTACTAGAATCTCTCCTAAAAAATGGTTGCACAAGCTTTGTAATCAAGATAATAAAAATAATAAAAAAAAGCTACCTCTTAACATATAAAATACTCCACTATATTAATCTAACATAGCATCAATAAGCTTATATAATTTCACCCCAATATTCAATCTTCCTTTTAAACTTTTTTAGACAGCTTTAAAATACAATAGGCATAAATTTGTAATGAAGTGAGAAAACTATCTTTATCCAATCATACTTGTAAACATTTATAAAAAATTAGAACATACCATGAGTATTCCCATAATGAGAGAAAAAAAAATCTCGATTCTCACTTTCATAACAATATTTACACAACCGTGATAAATGTATTATGAACATAGGCCAAAATTCTATAGACATAAAAACTTATAGCATTAGAGGAATGTGTCATTCAAACCATGCATAGTTAACATCTATCCATGGAAGACAAATCCATCAATATGAATTTTCTCTGAGATTTGAGACTTCATCCACTCATCAAATTTACTCGTATATTCTATTTCACATATCATTCATGGATTTGATATAATCATCAGTGTTTGAATCATTCATGTTGTTTCTTATATTATTAGTTATCATTAGCAATGTATACACTATTATTATGTTTTTGTTTGAGTGTAATGATCTTCTTTACACAAATCACAAGATTCTCCATTAATAATGTTTAAACTGTTATACTTTTTGTTTGCTTGTAATGTGTACTACATGACTACAAATCTATGGGTTCAAGCTGAACTCGTTAACAGTGATCAGAGTTAGGTCAAATCTATAATTTATGTTATAGGTTGCATGCCTCCAACATTGACATTGTATGTAATTGGCAATTTCAAAGCCTACACAAAACCACCATGGGACACCACATACCTAAAACATGTTCTAGTTCCATCAATAACAAGAGGCATGCTCCAACAAATGTACCTCCTTTGATACATCTTATGCAAGCAACTCCATTGCATCCTATACTCTTATGCATAACATCCATACATTACATATATCTTAAAAACTTAAAGCTTTACTTTCCAATGACAAGCACTTTTTTTTTTTTTCCCCACACAAATGCCTCTATGAAACACCCCCTCTATTAACATACATTCTTATATTACCTTACATATATGCTAACTATAATGGATAGTAATTTCTACAACGTACTACTTGTATTGACAATGACACCAACTACTTACACCATTTTTATATGCCAAGTGTGGAAGACCATCTGCAAAACTAAAATAATTTTAGATGAAGATGTGCTCTTCACCATGATACTGACTCAAACAAGGATCTAACAAGAAAAAAATTGTAGAGAAATATATAATTACAATTGAGGGCACCCAAAATATCGTGAAAGAAAAATTATATTCTCATTTCTACAAAAACCAGGTGTATTCTAAAATGAACATACAATGTACAAATATGCAAGCCCCACCAAATGTACATTTATACTTTATTCCTACTTAAGCATCATATCCATTGTTTATGATAATTATGGTGAACTTTAATATTACAACATGAAAACTTGCTTCCTAACTACAACATTTGGGTGACTAATTGCATAATTAATCCACGTGCTAAGAAAGAACCTAAGAGCAATGTCTTCCTAATATCTTTAAATTTTTATGTTAATATGTTCAAATTTGATCAAA